>MU400435.1:0-104932 GCA_022578955.1 Hypoxylon sp. FL1857
ACCCTAACCCTAACCCTAACCCTAACCCTAACCCTAACCCTAACCCTAACCCTAACCCTAACCCTAACCCTAACCCTAACCCTAACCCTAACCCTGACCACGTAGCTCTTATTACATTACATTACATTACACATTTGATGATAACAATTATACATTAAATCTAAACTGAAGAACCTCGACGTATAACGCGCTATAATAATAAATCATCCATTAAATAATTATTATTATTAAGTATAACCTTTTTAATGAATAACCTTTTTTCTTTTATAAAAAATACCATAATAACCATCTTTTTAACTTTAATAATCGGTAACGTAACTTTTTTATCATTAAATATAAAGTTAAAAACTATTTCCATAATGTTAAATATAAAACGCATAAAAAACCGAAAAATAAAAATAAACTTAAAGTTACATTTCCGTTTCTTTTTTATAAAAAAACTAACTTTATTATCCGAATTATTTAAATTATTTAAATTAAAAACTTTAACCTTTTTATTTATATCTATTTTCACCTTTTTAAATTCCCGAATAACGTTATTAAAATTATCTCGTAAAGCTTTTTCTAAAAAAAAAAAAAAATATATAAGAAAAATAAAACGTGTAAATTATACTCCACATGAAATTTATGTTTAATATAATATAACTTATTTACATTATTAAACTTCCCTTTTATTAAACGATAAATAAAAAATTAAACATCAAAAAGATAAAATTATAATTATAACTTAACCCGAAAATAATAAACCCGATCCATAAAAACATAACGCCCCTTCTTTTTATCTATAATTCGAAAAAAGAAAAAACGGGAATTAATATCCGAAAACGGAAAGTTCTTAACAATAAAACAAAAATAATTAACATTAATAAAAAAATCATTAACATATTTAAACCTCGCTTTAATAAAATCATTACCACGTAATATTTTAAGCTTTATATTTTCCTTTTTATCTTATATAACATAAATAAAATAAGTTTTAAAAAATATACTTTATTAAACTATAATATATATATTATAATTCCATAATATATAAAACTTTATCGTAACTTAAAAACCACGAATATATATTTTATCACTCACTTAAGAAAAAATCATTAAAACATTAATCTTAAAGAATAAAAATCTTATATTAACATCTTTTACATATATTTCATAACAAAATAAACTAAACTTAATTCCATTTATAATATCCATTCGAATATATTAATAAAAACGAATAAACCGCCATAATTTATCCATTATATCACATATATACAACTTTAAATAACGTTAAAAATAATAAAAATACTTCTTTCCATAATTATATACCATAATTAATCATTTAAATTAAACGTAAATATTTCCTTAAATTTTATAAAAAATTACTTAATTTATAACCGGCAATAATTACGCTTATAACGATTATAAATACCATTTAAAAGTTAATAAAAACTTAAAAAAACTTTTTTATTAAAAAAAATTTCATAAAACTTATATTAACGTTTTTAAATTAAACGATAAAAATAAAAAATATAAACATTAAATTTATACTTTTTTTCCACTTTAAGATTATTAAGGTTTAACTTACGATAAAATAATTTTAAATTATATAAGTCGAAAAATAATAAAAATAAATGAATAAGAAAATATTAAATAAAATTTCGAAGATTTAAGTTCGAATTAAAATTAATCGAAGTTTAAATAAAGGGAAAAATATGCCCACGGAAATATTCTAATGTAGAAATAAAATTAAAATTAACATAATCTTAAAAAATATTTAAAAAAAAACATGAAATATATTTAATCGAAAAATAAAATAATTAATATCATTTATAATATAAACGTCGATAACCCATATATTAAACTAACTTAAAAGCCGTTCGAAAGTATCGAAAATAAAAATATTAATAAAATTAATGCATAATAAAATAACATCAATTATACATATACGATTCGGGAAGAAAAAATATAAATAATAAACAAGATAAAACTTAAATAAATTAAGATAATAAAGTTTAAACCTTATAAAAACGTATTAAAAAAAATTAAACATAAAAAGAACGTTAATAAGAATAAAAAACACCTCGTTAAAATCTTTAAAATCGGCTTTATTAATAAAAAATAAATTAAGAAAAGAAATATACGGAACAATTTAACCATACCTCGAAGAAAAAAAAAAAAATTCTCACAAGTTAACATATTAATTCTTAAAAAGAAAAATAAAAACATAAGTAATAATAATCTTAAAAATAAAGATAAATATTTAAATAAATAAAATATATAAATACGATTAAATATAAAGCTTTACATTATTTATATACACCTTTATAACAAAAAAAATAAATATTAATATCGGAAATAAAGATTAATAAAACAAAACCACAAGTTAAAAAATAATCATACAATAATAAAATAACTATTACAAACGAATAATAACTTAACATTAACTTAAATATAACGTTAAATTAATATAAAATAACATATTATAATACTTTTTAAAAAACTAACATTAAATAACTTATATTATAATAAAAAATATAACGATTAATAAATAAACTAACCTAAAATACGACCATAAAATATATCGTTAATAAATTAATAATTCTAAAATATACCTTAAAAAAAACTTATATACATTAATAAATATAATCATAATATCTTAAAAGAAAAATATCCGGAATATTATATTTTAATAGTTTAAACATTAAAACATTAACATTAAATCAATAATATTATCCCATTCTTTAAAACGATTAATTATTCGATTTTTTATTTCTTTAAATTTTTAATTTAAATTTCTATTATCTTTTTATTAAACTTTAACTTTAACATTATTACCAAATTATTAAATAATAAAATTATTATTATTATACTTAAAATTATACTTTTTATAACTTCATTATTAATTTAACCTTTTAAAAATTAATAATTAATAATATTATTAAAATCTTTTTTATTTAAGTTAACTCGGAATAATATCTTTTCTTTAAAATAAATATTAATAACCATTTTTCGATATTAATATATATCCATTTCATAATTAAATAATTTATATTAATAAATATAAAACATTATATTATAAAAAAAGCCTTTTAATTTAATTTATACATAAAATAAATATTAAAAATATATAACGTGATAATTATTAAATAAATATAATATAATGATATTTTAATAATATTTAATTTTTAACTTTTTATCGAAACGATTATATGTTTTTTATATATAAGTTTTATTATAAACGTTAATATTAAATAAGCTTAATTTTAACTTATCTTTTAACATTAATTTAACACGTTTATATTATTATTAATTATATTTCTTCCAATTTCTTTTATGAATATATATATTAAATATTTTATAACATTATGTTTTTATTTATTTTACTTTTTTTTATACGTAAGAAAAGTATAACGTTTAATTTAATTTCGAAATAACCATTATTTAAAGTTAAATTAAATAATGTTTAACCATTATTATTTAAAGTAATAAAATCGGCTTTTTTATTAAAAATTAAAGGTATAATAATTATAATGTATTAAATAACTTTATTTTATATAAAAGTTTCGTCGTTATAAAAAGTAAATAAAGTTTTAAATAAACGTAAAAAAATTAAATAAATACGTATATAATTTAAAAGATTTTTTATTATAAAAAAAACATATAATATATTAAATTAAAAAACGATAAATAAATAATTATTAATCGATAAAAACCAACGGGGTGATAATTATATAAAAAAAGCTCGTTTAAAAATATAATATTATAATATATATAATAAACTTAATTATAACTTACGAATTTATTAAAAAATTATAAAAACCTTTAATTTTTTTATATATAATGTAAATTTATAATTATTTTCCAATTATTTTATTTATATATATATATTTAAAGCGGTAAATATATAATGTAAACTTTCGATTATTCGTTTATTTTTTCGACCCACTATAAGAGGTAGCTAAGATGTTTTCCAGACTTGGCGTGAGTTTATCCCACCACCTAAAGATAATGTCGCCAGCTGCAACCTAATTGATATCATGTCTTCGTCCCCGCTTGGCTGTCGTATCATAAATAATCCTCGTTGATCCGGCAATTGACTTGATCTCATCGGACCACATAACAATTACTTTCATCCTCGAGAAGCTTTTTGGTGTAAATCGCCTCGAAAGACTAACCTTTGAGCACTATGGCGAGTTTGATCAAGAACGTGGTTGTAATTGGAGTGAGTAGATGCCTTTACTTGCGTAATGAGACTTTTCACCATGGTACGATGCTCATCGGTAGCTACCTCTTAGGCGTCGGGTAACCTCGGCAAGGAGGTCGTCCAGGAACTCCTGAAAGCAGGTTTTAAAGTGACCGCGTTTTCACGCGAGGATTCAACATCTACTTTTCCATCTAACGTACCGTACAAGAAGGTAAATTACCAATCAGTCGAGTCACTGACTTCCGCGCTTGACGGACAAGATGCGGTGGTGTCCACCATCGCGACCGTCGCTGTCGGTGGCCAAACTCCACTAGTTGATGCTGCCATCGCTGCCAAGGTGAAACGGTTCATTCCGTCGGAATTTGGCATCAACACGAGGATCGTGAACAATACGGCCATCGGGAATATTCTTCAGGGGAAAGTTAAGACCCTTGATTACATCATTGGTAAATCCAAAGACAATCCATGGCTCACATGGACCGGCATCTCGAGCGGGATCTTTTTTGACTGGGTACGCGTAATCATGCCTCCTTGTCATGATAGTTGATAGTGCTGACGAAGGCACCAACGCGTAGGGGCTCAGGTTTGGGACAGCAGGATTCAATAAAGACACCAAAACTGCGGTCATCTACGACTCTGGAAATGAACCTGTACAGGCTTCAAACTTGGCCTTTATTGGCAGAGCCATTGCTGCTGTCTTGTCCCAGCCTGACAAAACGGCTAACCAATATTTCTCCATCGCGTCATTCAATCCCTCGCAGAATCAGATTCTCGAGATTGTGGAAGCGGAGACAGGGGAAAGGTGGAACGTAGAGCACGCCACCACCGCCGAGCAAGAGAAGATTGGGCTAGAAAAGTTAAGCAAGGGGGATTATAGCGCCTTTTCCAATCTCCTACGTAGGCATATCTACGCGGACGGAGCCAACCACGCAGTCAAAGGAGAAGAGAGTGCGAACGGCCTACTTGGGCTCCAGGAGGAGGATCTGGCAGCAACCGTGAAAGAGTGGCTCCGAAACTGATTTAAGATCCATGTAGCGCATAGTAAACAGCACGCCTTACCCGTAAACAGAGTCTTGGGGTTGACGAACAGCCCTGAAATACCATTCGTGTATATGCAAGGTTCACTTGACAACTAGGTAAGATTTATTTGCAGCCTATGTCGTTTATCTTCAACTCGGCCCGATGCTTTGGCAACGCACCATACAACTATATACAGGTGAATCTGTCAGCGATCCCCAACAACCATGCCTTGTCTCCACTTAAGAAAGAGTCGGGACGGTCCACGGAGCCCAGTCGGTAACAGCCACGCTTGCGCTGCTCTTCTCGACCTCCGGAGGTGCCGTGGTGCCGGCGAGGAGGAAGTAGTTGATGTATTGTGTGAGCTCTGTTTGCTGAGAAGACGGGAACATGCAGTGGCTGTGGCCGCCGACGAGGGAGAAACCCATGTTGGTGGGGACACCGAGGCCCTTGTAGATGAGACGACCGGCCTTCATGCATCCAGTCGTGCTGACGGGACCAAGCCAGTCGATGTCGTTCTCGAAAGCCAACAGGCCGCGGGGAGCGATGAGGGCGGCCAACATGTGGTGGTCCTCGGGCATGGTGTTGGTCTTGGAGGTGTACTGGTCCAGATTCTTGCTGAACCACACATTCTCTCCAACGATTTCACCAGCAGTCTGGATGTTCTTTCCTTTGCTGTGCTCGGAGTCCGAGATGCGCCAGCAGGCGGCTCCGCCGGAGCCAGACTCCTGCGGTAGGGTGAGAGCGATACGGTTGGCGAGGGCGCCGACGATGAAGGCACCCTTGCCGTTACGGGAGCAACCCGTTGTTCCGAGTCTCTTAGGGTCGATGCCGGTCTTGTCGGCGCCGACCTGCTCGAGGCCGTCAATGACGCGGTCGACACCCCAGGCCCACGCGGTCAGAGCGCCGGCGGAGTGAGTGTTTCCGAAGAGCGTGTAGAACGCACCCTGGCCACGGGAGCTTCCAGAGGCCTGCGAGGCGAACTGGTCGTTGTTGAAGCCGACGGTACCGACGGTGCCCGGGATGGGAAGCGAGGAGCCGCCTATGGTGACGATAGCAGGGCCAGGGCTGGTGCTGGGCTTCTTGATCGAAGCGTTGATCGTCACCGACTTCGAGCCGACGGTGACCTTGACCGACAAGGTGCTTCCCGACAACGAAGCCTCGACCTTGTCGGGCGGCGGCGGGTACGTCCCCAGCTCATACTGCTGCATGAGCTTGCTGATCTCTTGCTGGCGGCAGGTCCAGTCAGCCTTGCTCGCGACTTTCTTTCCATCCTCGAAGGTGAACGGGTCCGGCAGCTTGGCGAAGTCGACGGCTGGGTAGCTGTCCTTGAGCGAGCAGTCGGTGGTGTTCTGGCGCTCGTAGATCTCTGCGAATGGCAGAGCACAAGCTGTGGAGCCCAGCAAGAGGGCAGAGGTCAGACGGCGCATCATTTTCAAGGCGCAGTAGTATTGGCGGAAATTTAGAGAGAGAGTTTCCAGAGTAGTGTGCTTCGTTGTTTAGTAAACGGCGGCTCGGGGTATGGAGGCGACTCTTATACGTCGACGGACCAAGGCACGGTTGCGGAACAAACCACACGCGGTCCCCTGCCATTTCCTCGACTTCCGGCTGATTTCTGGATTCCCTGAACAGGCGTGGCTTGGTATCTTCCCATTCCTAAGCTGCTAGAAGGAGTTCCGCTGTTGAATCCAGCGTCAGGTTGTTCTAGCCAAGTCTCGACATCGAGACGCACCCCACTCCAGGCGATATAATTAAAGACCCTACGCCTCCCTATTTCAGACGGGTCGACGACAGTGGCGCGTTTAAGCTTCCCTGTTGCGCGTGGCGAGACTGTGACCCCTTGCACCGAGATCTGCTTGGCAATTTGGGGATGCTGGCGAATGATCCTCTAGCATGAGCGCCTCCACATCCCCAAATGTGGAGAGATTGGCTAATATGGTTAATATGGCTAGTGTGGGCATGGGAGCTTTAGTTAGGGTAGCATTAATATGATCATCGCCAATGTGCCAAAAGAGCGTCCCTGGCTACTATCCAGGGCAATAGCTCCTAGTGTGATCAGTATGGTTGCGGGGGAAAGCATCACTAAAATCTAACCAGCTTACAAAAAGCACATGCCTTAGGTACTCAGAATTGTCGCTAATAAATCTCATAAAGGTGCCTGGTAGTAGATACACAGCTAGACATTACATTAGTCTTGGAACTTGAAATTCAGGGATGGAGAATGGCAAATTTACATGTAAGCCATGCCCATTGACTGCTCCCAATTATTCCGTTGATTTAATGCCAAGTTCTTCCTTTAGTGTCTTTAGACAATATGCTCCCCTTGCATCATTTATAGTAGGTTAATAAGTGAGTTCCTCATCGCCGGCATGGCTTCACAAGTCAAGATATGAAAGGAAGCCTCTAAACCATATCCGTCTTTGGCTATGGCTAATTCCCAAGTTCCTATTATTAGACATTACGAAAAACCGAAGATCCGATTTTGATAGTCCTGTAAATAGCCGGGCAGATAGTTACATCAACCGCTCGTTAGACGTTCCGAATTACCGCACGTGGTTAAAGCGTCGCAAGACTGAGACCCCGAGCCCTATCAGACATGCTCAGAGAATCTGGCCCTACTTCCAAGATGGTTCAAATACCTCGTGCGAGAGCGGCAAGCTTCCCCAGGTTCTTGGCAGCCGGTAGTTGCTGCTGTAGCTTCCATCCGTTCCCAGGTCTCCGACGATGCCTTGGTGATGCCGTTTCGGGCACTGGTTTCGTCAAAGGGACCTCGCCGCCGTTAAATCAAATACAAGATGGCGACTCCGTTGCTCCTAGCAGTGCTAGTTATGCTAGCTAGCTCAGTGGCTGCACATGGTGGTCTCGCAAACTATACCGTCGGCGACACTTGGTACAGGGGGTGAGTGTGCAGACTTTCGCAATGGCCACTACTCCGCGCTGGTCCCCAAGATATGAAGCGTAACTAAAAGAAGGCCTGTAGATATAGCCCCGACGAGCCCCTGAAAGACCAGGAAGGCCAGCCGTGGATGGTTCAAAGAATCTGGGCGAGTATTGACCCGATTTTCCTCGTGAATGACACCGGCCTCGCATGCAACAACCCGGGAACGGCGCCCTCGTCATACATCCCTATCGCTGCTGGGGATAACATCACGGCCGTTTATTGGTATTGGCTGCATCCCTATGGGCCTATGTCGGTATGGCTTGCCGACTGCGGAACATCCTGTGAAGATGTCAATGTGAACGACTTGAACTTCTTCAAGATCTGGGAGGCCGGTTTACTAGAGGGCAACATTATAGAGGGTATTTGGTATCAGAAGAAGTTCCAGAATTGGGACGGATCTCCAGATCTTTGGCCCGCCACGATTCCAGCCACGATCAAGCCAGGGCTCTACATAATACGGCACGAAATCCTCAGTATTCACATTGAGAACAGGCCGCAGTTCTATCCCGAGTGCGCTCATCTAAACATCACGGGTAACGGGACGGCTGTGCCTTCTCCAGAGTATTTCGCCAAGTTCCCCGGAACTTACAAGGATGACGGTGAGCAACTTTTCGCCCCGTCCCCTTCACTTATTAACGAAAGCAACTAACATTCCTAGATCCGTCAATAAAAATTGACATTTATTCTGACTCGGTAAAGGATCAGACGGTAAGGCTACACGAGACGTATCGCTACATCTGGCAGAACTCTAACAGGTTGTATAGAATTATACGGTGCCAGGGCCGCCAGTATGGGATGGGTAAGCACCTACTTGTGGCAATGTTTACGTACCTACGTCCCGTGCTAACATCTTGCAGGCTCGTAAACAAATATTGCCAGGATTGCTAATAGACCCCTCCGACTCTCAGTCGATATATGTGACAGCAGTCACATCTAGTTATTTCCGCGTTTATGTAACATATCGCCCTGTGAAGATAAGCTAGGGGCCACGAGTCAATTATTCCTAGAACGAGAAGAATACGCGGAAGGCCCAGGCCCTATAGCCCAGATAATTGCACTTCAAGCATTCTCATCTCCTCTGTGCTCCTTTCTCCGTGACGGCCCGCCAAATGGACTGGTAAGAGGACTCATGATACCGGTGGACGGACCTCGATCGTCAGCCCAGTATCCATCGCGGAGGCCTACCCATCTAGTCGGTGTATGAGAGTGATTATCACCGGATGTTTCTAGACCGCGGAGTGGGAGGTCATCCGCAACGGGTCGTCCGTAACTCCCTTCACCTTTATCTATGTCCCGTAGCCTCTGGAACTTCTCGCCGTGGTTTTCACCCATCCAGAGGCCGTCGCTCACAAGCTCCGTAAATTTGCCCTTCCTTGAGATCAATTCGTCGTAGGAGCCTGTCTCTACCGCACGGCCTTGATCTATGACGATAATGCGATCAGCTATGCGCATCATTTCCTTGCTGTGCGTGACTATGATGACGGATAACTCCTTCTCCTCCAATTGAGGACCAGCAAAGATGCTGAACCTCCTCGCACCGCCATATATGCTAGTTCTAGTAGACTGCATTAGAGATTCTATGGTGCGCCTCACCGCCTCCGCGCTCTCCGCATCGAGCGCGCTTGTAGGTTCGTCCAGAACTAAGAGCCTCGGTCTTCTTGCCAGAGCCCTAGCGATACATACTCGTTGTGCTTGTCCGCCGCTAAGTGCCTGTCCGCCGTCCCCAACAACTGTATCATAGCCAGCAGCCAAGCTGTGAATAAAATCGTGAATTCCCGCTTGTTTGGCTGCTCGCTCAAGATTATCTGATCTACGAAGCGGTGAATCCTCTGGCAGCCCATAGCATATATTTGCCGCCAGAGTAGCTGGGAACAGGAAGGGAGCTTGTGGAACGTACCCCATATGGCTCCGTAAATTGAAAAGATTTATATCACGGGCTGGGATGGATGCAAAGGTCAGCTGCTGTCGTTCGCTCTCTGGTCCTCTTTTCTCCTCTGGGCGGTCGGGCGAATATAAGCCCAAGATGATAGACGCAATTGTACTCTTGCCGCATCCCGACGGACCAACTATGGCTGTTGACGTCCCAGCATCGAAGCGGAGAGCGAGGTTGCGGAGCACAGGACGATCCATAAGCGGGTAAGTGAAAGATAGACCCTTTATTTGAATGGGGAAAGGACTAATGAGATTCGTCCCTCCTTTCGATTCGCGGGGCTCGTTCACAGATAACTGGGCGTAATGAAGGAGCTGGGCAGCAGTGGTCTGCGCGGCGGCAATGCTTGGTACGGAATTCAATATGTTGGAGGCGGTGGTTAGACCTAAGACAAGCAAGTTTACAACCTGTAGAATATCATTTACGGTGACCCCCCTATTGACAGCAAGTAGTACTGTTGCGTACCAAAAGATCAAAGCCATCATGAACCAGAAGATGGACTGCCAACAAGCGAATAAGGTAGCCGTCCACGCAGCCTTCTTAATACCGAGGTCAAAGGCTTTACGGGTGCACGCGTCATGCTTCGCGGAGAAGAACCTTTCCAAAGCCAGAGCTCTGACAACGCGCACGTTAAGAAACGTCTCAGTCACGACCGCAACCGCGTCTTCGGTAGCTTTGTTGCATCGCGTTTCCCACTTCTGTGATACATAGGCATAGCCTTTCGTAGCAGTGATGAGAAGCGGAGCACTTCCGAGGCTTACAAGGGTAAGGCGCCACGAGATGGCTAGGGACCATATGATAGTACTGGAGATCATGATGACTACTACTAGCAGCAGAGGAGCAAATCGTC
Source organism: Hypoxylon sp. FL1857 (assembly GCA_022578955.1). Taxonomy (NCBI): domain Eukaryota; kingdom Fungi; phylum Ascomycota; class Sordariomycetes; order Xylariales; family Hypoxylaceae; genus Hypoxylon; species Hypoxylon sp. FL1857. Next base: position 10,925 of record MU400435.1, read on the forward strand.
CAACGAGATTCCGCATCTCCTCGGCATTTCGGTCCATGCACTCATTGATGCGCATAGCTGAGTGCTTCGGCTCATCGAACCATACCTTTGGCTGCCGCAGGATCCTGTCGAATGCCTGCATTCGTAGTGCAACTACCCAAGCCTGCCCTGCCCATTGCATTAGGTATTGGCTCAGGAATGTTGATACAGCACCCGTGACAGCGATCAGCAGCAGGTACAGAGCCCATTTCTTCCCATAAGTGAGTTTATCTTCGCTCGAATATAGAACCGCCAGCAGATTTGCAAATACAACAGAGAAAGCTGGGACGGAACCGGCGACGATAATACACGTGAGGAACCCAATAAGGAGGTAAATCTTCTCGTTAAGCGTCAAACAAGGCCACACAGTTTTGTAGATGGCTAGTAGAGATGGGACTTCTGTGTTTCTCCCCGTCTTGCTGGGTTCGTCGACATTTTTATCTTCCTGGAGTTCGGGAGTACTTGTAAGCACATCGCCAGTTGTGGGGCGCCGGTCCTTCTTGGTGGGGTCACAACGGTTCTCTCGGACCGTGTCGCCCAATCCTTGGAGTCGTATAATGTTTGATCTTCTTTCCGAGGTCACATTCTGGCTGGACTCGTTACGGAATGGCCGGCGGTGCTCAGATCTCCATGACGTCGAGAATTGTCTGCTAAGCGACCCAACAGCTCGCAAAAGGTTATACCGAGTTACCGGTGAGTCGGTTCCGGGCGAGGGCGGGTTGGCTGCTCCATCCCAATGCTTCTGATTTAGGAATTGCTGCGTCTGCATAGATGAAGCTCCAACAGTAAGCGTAGCCCTTCGGGCAAAGTAGTCACGGTCACCTCGCCGTTCAAAAGGCCAAAAGTATTTAGGTAAAGCCTGGCTCTCCACCGATGCAATGCTTCTTGGTCGAGAGAAGTTGATGACAGTATTTGTTCCTTGTTCTAGTTCTTCTTCACAATCGACACCATCATTTTGTGCTGCAGAAGAGAGCAGCACAGCGAACACGCTATCCTTCTGCTGCTGCAGATCTTTGCGGGGGCCTGACTGCACGACGCGTGCGTTGTCCATGACATATACGAAATCTTGGTCCGTTATCTGCGTGACTTCGTGGGTGATGATGATGGTTGTCTTCCCCCGCCGCCAATGTCTGATGGCGTCCATGATCAGACTTCGGCTCACCGGGTCAAGCCCGCTGGTAACTTCATCGAGGATAAGCACTGGTGGGTCACGTATTTTGGCCCTTGCGAGAGCCAGTCGTTGCTTCTGACCGCCACTGAGATCATGGCCGCCAGGACCGACATATGTATCGAGACCATTCGGAAGACTAGTCATCGTCGACTGGAGCAGAGCGGTCTCGCACGCCGCCTTGACATCCGCCCTAGAAACGTGTGTAGGGTTGCGGTGGCCCATAGCTACATTCATAGAGAAAGTGTCATTGAAAAGCACGCTCGTCTGCTGAATCAACGTGACATTGCTCCGCACCCATTCGATGTCAAGGGTCCTGAGTGCACGCCCGTCAATCAAGATATTCCCACTGATCGGTTCGTAGAACTTCAGTAACAGATTGCCCAGCGTGCTCTTCCCCGAACCGCTTCGCCCAACTACGAAACACAGACCACCCGCTTTGAAGGAGAGAGAAGCTTTGTCCAATACGAGCTTAGACGGATTTGACGGATATGCAAAGCTAACCTTAACGCCGGGATGTCAGTTAGAAGAAGGGAAGGAAATCAGCAGGAACGTAACTCACATCATCGATTTTAACGTCGCCTAAGCATTCTTGCGGACGAATGCCACCAACCATGTTGTAGACCCTTCGTCCACTCTCAATGTCGTTATATATAGAATACAGCGCTTGGCCAGCAGACATACCCCGTGCTAAGGCCATGTACATCGGTACGAAGGCTTCTACAGCTTGCAAAGCAGCCAGAGCTGCGTAGAAAGTTGTCATGACATTTCCCGGGCTCAGCCCCTCGTTGACCAAAACAACGCCGTAATAGAATCCAATCACAAACATTCCATCGATCCAAAGTCTGACGTAGCCGAACTGGCAGGCGCTTGATCTCGCCTGAATTAGATATTTATTCATGGATCGACGGATGGCCTGGAGATATTGCCATGTTTCGTGGTCGTTGGCATTGAAGACTTTTACGAGGTCGATCGCAGTGATAGCCGATATCGCGTACTTGGACGCTCGACCAAGCTCTTGTTTCTGTGTCTGTATCGCAAGCTTCAGTGTGCGGCTCAGCAGAGCAAGTACAACAACGGAAATTGGCACGGTAGCAAGGAGTACAAGCGTGAGTTTCCACGAGCCGTGTAGGGCAACGACTAGGTTTGCGATTGAAGTGGCTATCTCAGCCGCCAACGAGCCGAGTGCCACCGATGATGCCACTTGAAGTTCTCGAGTTTGTCTATTATGATGTCAGAGGTATGTGTCAGGGTTCGAAGATCGTTCGGTTGGGACAGACGTACGTTTGCATTCTCACGAGGAGGCTAGCAACGCCGTCTTCTTGGGCATCAAACCACTCCATGTCCTTCCTGAGCAAGGCACGGAACATTTGTTGGCGGATGTTTCTCGCTTGGAGCTCACTGAAAACGATCCAAGAAAACATGAAGGCGAAATTGACAAGCCATCCTGCTCCACCGATGAGGGTCAGGATGATACACCAGGAGGAAACCTGGGAAAGAGTGTCTGGACCGTTCAACTGCTCAGACCCAAACTCAGATATAACCTCGAATATCTTCCCGATAAGAATGGCCAAAGACGTCCTCAAGGCGCCCGAAAGCGAGGACGCTACTAGGCCCGCAACCAATGGTCCACAGTGCTGCCATGTCGTGAATGTAAACAGATGTTTGAGGGAGGGTGTTTGTTTTCGTTGCTGCCGATGTTGCGAATCCATCTGAGGCGCTTACAAGAATGCAGATGCTCTATCTACCGTATTAATATTTGGAACATTTAGGTAACAACGTTAGCGCACCTTTATTGATCAAAGAACTCGATTGCGTCGTCCGATATTCCTTGCTCTGCTGTAACTGGTTGACATGGCAATATTCGCTAAGTACCTGGTAAGGGCTGAACCGATGTGGTGTTTGGGTGACTTCGAGATTTTACTATTCTTTCGTGAATGTACTAGAATAAAGTCAATAATTGATGTCACCTGAGAAATTGTGCCGTCACTCGTCGAGATATGTTTTAGACAGCTGCTCCCGACAGTGAAGGCCTTTGTCCGGCTCCCGGCTTTGTAAGTACAGGTAACACGTGCCACCTTGTTAGCATGTCCTAACAAGGAGATGGAAGGTAGTTATGGGTTCTAGAATCGGTTTTCCACGATGGCGACTAGGAGACTTGCTGAGTTTATGTTGCTTCACTTATATTCAAAAGTTCCCAGTCCATTCTATTCGAGAGTAAGCCCCCTCTGTTCGTTCGTGTCTCTATTCACATATTGATATGATTCGGATTTCGGGTCCAGATGAGTTATTTCCACAAGCCTCGTAATGTCCACTGTTATTTGCGTCAATAGCAAGTCTACAAGGCTGCTGTCACCTGATTTAGTTGCTGAAAGATGAATACCATCAACACATAGACCATTCCTTCAGCATAGTACCCCTTCCGCTTCACCTCTTATCCTTATATGGTATCAAGTTAGAGGGACGACGACAAATCAATAGATGTTCTAGGTTAGGAATCGATCGAGGCGCTACGTATTATGCTTTGCCGGTGCCGTGCGCCTTCTCGTAGATCCAGTCGTTCAGGCCAGCCTTGTTTCTCGCAATCTCGATGGCGTAGAATTGCATTCTAGGGACTAATACGGAACACGGGTCAGTAAGGCGAGTCGCGCAGGTAGCTTTTTAAGTTTAAGAGGAGGATGACGGGTAGTACCAAATATAGTCGTGTCCTGTTCATATTCTACGTTGGGGCTCGTCCGCAGCATAGTACCGAAGTTGTAGTCGTCAATTTTCTTCTCGTAGGCCATCATGAACTTGCGCCACCGTTCCTTGCCCGACTTGCTCTTCATCTCGTCCTCGTTGATAGTGGCTGCAGGGTCGAATTCGGGAAATTCGGATTTGAAATGAGCGTATATTTCGTCATCCATCTTAGTCAGTCGTAATGATGAGCCCTTGACCTTCTGGAGAATCGCCCAGTATGTTTCGAGGTGTTGCACAGCTGCAAACGCCATCGCCAATCGTAAGAATAGTGCCTGGGGGGCTGGAGGATTTAGGGTCGTGCCAGACTAACCTTTGACTGCGAATTGCTTCTCGATCTATGACAAGCCCGGCACGCGTTAGCCTTCGGAAATGTGAGGTTCGGAGTCCAGGCGATTGGTCTTACGTCCTCTAAATTATCCGCATTCTCCGCGTCGAAGTCCTTCGGGACAGGTCCAGACATTTTCGTGATTTCGTCCATTGTAGACGCGGATTCAATCAAAAACTTACGACTAATTTTATATCTGCATTCAAGGTCGGGGGGAGGCAGCCGATGTTGAAGACTGTGCACAGGATGCTTTAAGATGGCGCGGGACGAGTCTTGCGAGGTTGAGAAATCGTCATTTGGAGGGGCAGCTGTATCTCGTATGCTACATATGCGATATAAAAGTATAATATTTATGCGGATATATACCTATCATGCGTTTGTATGTGATTATATAATCCCCGATATATACATATGTATGTCTCGAGGGGCCTCGGATTCCGCCTATACACCCCTTACATGCATCAACCATTGTATTCCGCGCGCTCTTCTGCTCTCGTAAATGTCAGCAATGCCAACGGCTTCGGTCTGGCTTCTTTCCCACCTCTAGAAAATAATTCATTTATGCTCGAGGGCCTACTCGTAATTAGTAGTTAGACGATTAGGTGGATAGGTTTTGGGCTGCTCACAATAGCAAATGAACTCCTTCCTCGGATCTTCTCTCCAAATAAGACTAACACCCAAGGGACAACTGTCAACAACGTAGCAATTCCCCCCAGCAGCCCACCCGTTGCGTCTTCACCCAGATTCCGAATCAGTGGTCCCGTAACGAGAGGAAACGCCCCGCCGAGTACGTTCCGACAAAACGATTGCGCTGCTAGTGCTGAAGACGCGTAGGTTTGATATATATCCGCAAGATAGTTAAACGTGGCTAAGTAGACGTAGAAGATACCCATCGTCGCGAGAAATATCGCGAACGCGGGAACCATCCAATGGATGGATGGTTGAGCCGCAAATCCGAACAGGTAGAGACCAGCCGGAAGCAGCACCGACGTGAAGCAGGTGAAGTACAGTCTTGATTCAGGCGACTCCGCCGGAAATTTCCGCCGCACAAAGGCCCAAGGCCCGGTGGCCTCGACGTTTTCTTCGACGTTGTCCAGACTGTCATCCGAGCTGTCCGCTTCTGGGCCATCGGATCCGGATTGCCACTTCGGATGTTTGAGCATGCTTTCTTGATAGATGCCGATGACCGTTGAAAGTATAGAGCCTACAATCATGGCCGTAAAGACGTAGCCGGATTGTTCAATGTTGAAGCCGTATTGCCGTTGAAACACAAGTGGTATGGATCCGAATGTCAGGTACAGAATAGCCCACGCGAAGGACACCCATAGCGAGAAGAAAAAGACGATCGGCTCGGTGAAGAGGAATAGGAACGGCCTAAACAGTGAGACGGTTATCATTGTCGTGATAGATGCTCGCTGCTCATCCTCCTTCACAATCCATCTGATTCGCCGTATCCGTACATCTCCCCTTGACTTGGACCCGGGCTCCGATGCGAATGCCGGCAGGCGTTCCTCCGCAGCCGGTGTGTCAGGTGCGTTCGATGTCGTCTTAGACCTTGATGCAACGCCAGGGTCGTCAATCAATTCAGGCACGCAAACTCCAAACACGCCCTTCTCCTCTAACTGCGTATACCAGATGTTCAAGGCCTTCGCCTTCCTCGACAGGAGCACCGAACCCCGACTCTCCTTGAAGAATGCCACAACGGCAGCCATAAGGACGAAGTCTACGATAACTACGAGCATTAGATGTCAGCAGTTATAGAACCAGGCCTCGACTTCCGGCTCAATATAGACACAAAGCAGATGCGCGTGCTAGTGAAGTCAGAAAACTATAAGATACCTAATGCTTGACTTACCCTGATGCCAAAATACCCATTTCCACTTCTCACCCTCTCCTCCCCACCTTTCGACCATGACCGCAGCCACAAGGGGTCCAAGGCCAGTACCGATCAGAACGGCTCCGCTAAAGAGTGCCATCGGCGTGTTACGGTCCTCCTTCTCGTACATATCAGCAATGACGCCGCCCACCATGGTGCTGAATACGCTTCCGCCGACGCCCTTGAGAAACCGGGCGATTAACATACCCGCCAGGTTCGTGACCACGCCGCATACGGCCTGGAAGACGACGAAGAGGACGCCGGCAATGGCGAATATAGGATAGCGTCCATTGATCTCGGAAAATGGTGCAAGGACCATAGGAGCGACGGCGAAGCCAATGCAGAAAGTGGTCACGCCAGCCAGTGCACCCTCGCGTGTTGTCTTCAAGTCCGCCGCAATCAAGTCCGCAGACTCGGAATAAGCACCAGCAGCGTAGGCTGTGAAGCAAGTCGCAATGCATGATATAGCGACCATGAACCCTTTCCGTGCCTTGGGCCAGGTCAATGGGTCGGTGTACCGCGCAAGATTAGGACATTCTGGGAGGTCACCGCGCTTCAATCGTGGGTCCCTTAGATCTGGACCTGTCACCGGTGTGTCGAATGTCAGGTAAAGATATGCGACTGGGGTACTAGCATCAGGCTGTGGTAAATCGTCGGTGATCTCTTCGTAGGCTATCATTCCTGGTGTTTCGGCTATCGTGATGGCGGGATCAGAGGCAGAAGTAGTTTGCGCTGGCTCGCACTTCTCGGTGATTATATCGTCGAGGTCTAGGCCATCTTTTTGTCTCTTATCCGGGGCTGATGCTATCCCATCATTTTTCAACGCCATCTCTCACCAAGTGTCTAGCTCCCCCACGTTCACGCTATTCTTGCGTTTGTGAGCCTCACCGTCGAGTTTTGAAGAGACGAGTCAGATAACTAGCCGATGCGGAGATCATGGACCAAAAGAATTATAGCCGTAATAATTCAAATGTCCTTTTCGAAGCACTTACACTTCTTATACTTCCTATATCCCCGGCGATTGGCCCAATGGATTATGACGCACTGGGGTGAGTTAAGAGTCGACAAGAAAATCGTTGTAACATTCGCTTATGATCGGCCATACAGATACTTGGATATGGCAGCATTTACAAACTTCTTGTAAAATGCTGGCTCGGTAGAACTAAAATCGACTAGTTCACGCCGCAAAGCTAACAGTGGACTTCTGATATGAGGCTCTATGCCAGTTGTTTATTATACTGAAGTGGGCTATCATACCCACAAGACGCAAGGAAGTCGTATCAGAGCGGTGTAGCGAGAGGTTAGCTGTGACGGCAGACATGCACATATTAAATCCGATAAAGATACAAATCCAACGTTATATCGAACATTCATTAACGGGAATCATTGCCTAGAACCGGAAGAGCCACGAGGTGACGAGGGGCCAACACTGGGTATGATGTCCCCGAGGAACCGCACTCGCCCAAATTTTCGGGAATCGGTAAAGGTTTGAATTAGGTAGAGGGTATTCCCGACTATTCCCGCCGCGGACTTTGCGGACATCGTGGACTAGTGCCTTAGTTATGTAGGTACCTAGCAAACCAGCCTAGCATTATGTAAATTTTCAGGCTTCCTTTTCACCATGCACTTCACCAGGCTTAATGGTAGCTGGTTCTCGTTCCAGCGCTAATGCGTCCAAAGTTGAATATCGCATTGTGTTCTTGTACTTCTACAAGAACCTGCACGCCAAAAGTTTTACTCCTAAATCAATGCAGAGACCAAACAAAATACGGTTGCCCTGTTACATACATATGTATGCTGTGATTATAACCTCCGACGTCGGAAAGAAAGAGTTACATTCAGGTCAGCTCTTGAATGATGCCTCTCGCAAGTAGCAATGATCAACAGCATAGCTTTAGAAAAGATTGCCACACACCTATGGCTCTATCTATCGACATACCCCCACATTAACATCTAGATACATGACATTAGGATACGAATCCATTATGCTCACCTCCTTACAATGCCTTCTAGCCTCACAGCGCCGACGTGCTATACGACCTTTAACTCTAAACGTCACATTGAATTGTCTTAGGTCCACAAGGTGTGTAGACAGTCGATTGGGCTTTCCTGAATCACGATAACCGAAGATATATTTGGTTCTCGCTAAGAGGGACTTCATTGTAAAATAGAAACTTCAATCATACCATTAACTAGGAAAGAAACTAGGGTTAACATAGGTCGGATTAGATCTTAATGACGGTGCGCTATCCTATCATGGGCCGTGGAGCTTAACGACATATGTTCGCATTTCGTCTGCTAGTTATAAAATATATACTCATTATTCACAACTATTGCAAATTTAAAGTGAGAGTTTCAATTATACCGGTAACTCAACCCACCTCATAGCGCGTCCTATCTCCATAATATAAAATTCAAAGTCAGTTTTGTGTAGATGCTCAAGCAGGGCTTGAAATGGGTCAACCTAGGGTGCCATCAACGACGGCATCACTGTCGCGAATTGAGTCTTTAGGTAGGTATGCTGGCTGTTCGGCTACCTGGGGTAACTTTAGGTACTTACATGTATGTAAGTACCAGAAACACATTGCGATTCAATAAAGCCGATCACAAGCTCTTTTGCTGCCATCCCACCCATTGTCCAAGCGGCGATGGGATATTAGAGGAATTAGCCTTTCTGAAAAACAATACTTCAGTATATTCAAAGTCAATCTATGCTATCTCACAAACGGCGCCAGAATGCTTTGTCGGAATTTTCTCCCAAGCCGAAAACAGCAGGTAACGCCGTTGCCTACTATCCTAAATCAAGGTCGGCTTTGTTTGCAAAACCGAGAAGATTCGACACTCTGGTTTTGTATCAATTGTGCTCTGATTCGGAGGAAACAAAGGCAGTTTGTCTGAATTCAGCTTCATATGATGCTTAAACCCGCAGTCTTAGGAATGTCCGTCTAGGCATTCATTATTACTACGCAGTCAAAAAGTTGACGCATCCCACGGAGCCTCTACATGCACCATCTATTGCTGAACTGCAAGCAATATTGACTAAGAGTAAATTAACCAACAAATTAATCCCCCGAATAAAATGGCCACCTTTGGAAAGCCCCCGGGGTCCGGGGACACCCCGGAAGAGAACCCAGCACCCGATCAGAACCCAGCACCCGATCAGAAGGCTAACCCGATGCTCAAAAGGCCAGTTGCATCGCCGGACGACTACCATATGCGCATGGGCCCTGGTTGGACGGTGAACGATGGCACATACCAGCATGTACCGCAGTCTAAGAGACGCAAGAAAGATACGCCATCGCCATCTCGGGCCTTTATGAATATAGCTCATCGAGCCATGGTGGGACTCAGCAGTCTTCAAATTGCGAACAATGCACCGATCCACCCTTGTGCTTTGGACGTCGCAGTTGGTCATCTTTGGAATTGCCTTCCTCCACTAGCCCAGGAAGTGGTTACGGTCTACCCTGTCAACGGCCCAAACCTATGGAGCAACAACCAAGCACTTTCTGATGAAGTGCTAGAGCAGCTAGAGGATCGGGAGAATCTGGACGAAGAAACTCGATCGACATTCAGGGGTTTCGTAAGACTCAAGCAGAAGCCATGGGTGCTTTGGCCACTCTGGGTCGAGGATGAATTTGGAAAGGATTACGTTTTAGTGTTATGGGAGGCTGAAAACCGGCCCGAAACCCCAGGCGTGTACGATCTAATTAAGCGGTTCAGCATATACGACCCGCGCCGTAACGTGGAACCCGACGCGTCGGGAAGACATGGCTTAATACAGGCGCGGATCGATAGACTCCAAGAACGGCTATGCGCTTTCCTCGAAACGGGCGGTTTTCGTCTACGGGACGCCACGAGCTTTCAAAATCCCACATCTGCTCTGCGAATATGTCCTATGCCATTGGACGAATGTTCGTCGGGTGAGCGCTGTTTTGCTGCCGTCAAAGAGATACTTAATTGGATTGTGGAAATACAGATCGGCGAACGAGCAGGTCGAGGCGACCTTCCGACGTTATCAAGATGGGTCAACCCATATCAGTATCGGGTCGAAATGACCGGCATCAACGCGTGGGTGGTGATGGCATCATTTCGTTTCAACGCTCGTATCGCTATCGAGAGTCTTGTCCCCGACCTAAGAACCGAAGTCGTGGTCGACGGTATACGACGAACGGTCGGGCATCTTGCTCTCGCCGGCTGGGAAACGCCACCTCTTGTGGCCGATGAAGACCGCCGCATTGCATCCCAGCCAAGTAAGTAAAGCCCAACTATTCTGGAATGAACACAGATCACTCTAACAAACATCTATCAATCAGATGAAGACGAAGACGAGTACGCCGATATATATGACTGAGGCTGTACTTTCATGCATCAACGAGAGGTAGGGGGATTACCAAATGTACTGTAGGTACATGTAGGTCATATCAGACATTACCTCTTACGTATGTACCCGGGAGCTTTGTGAGATATGTTGTAGTGTAAGTAGACGTTGAATTGATACATGTAACCAATGAATTGATTGGATAATCGATGGATGCGCTCGAGCCGATATTGTGCTGCTGTTTTACATTTCGATTTTGTTGGCCCTGGCGCTCCATGTAACCAATACCTTAGTGTACACACCCCCATCAATTGTAGGTGAGGTTGTACTGAAATGCCCCTCCTACGTACCGGGCTAGGTACATACATGTACAGTGAAGTGGGTGGGGTCGTGGGGTGGGCTGACATCGGGTGGGGGTAGGGGGTAGCTGCAACCCCCAGTTGAAACGCGAGACGCGGGAGCTTGGGCCAAGTCGCGCTTCCTGTTAATTGTTAATTGTTAATTGAAAATTGAAATTCAGATGCGAAGAACTCGGTCGCTTCCCAACCCTCATCATTCTCGTAGACAGACCCCAAAGCAAACTCTAGGTGGCAGTAGTTTCTTCGCCTCATGCTGTAGACGCCCATTCTTCCGATAAGCTGTCTGAACTTCCATATGAGTTAATAGGTACATTTGTTTATTTCAATCCACCGACGTGTTCCACCAATTCCTTCGAGACCCGGCCGATCTGGTCGGCGTTGTGGTAACCCTCCTCGTCTGCATCGCCTGGTGGTGGCCCTCTCAATAAACCCTTCTCTTGTTTGTTACATGCAAAGGAGAAGATGGGGGATTCTCGGACGCCAGCCAGGAAGACACCTTCGATGTCTAGAAAACCTAGCTCGGTTTCGTCTTCAGCCACCACCGGAAAGGGGCAGCAGACCATCCTCGGTTTCTTCGCCAAGGCATCACCAACCGTCAACTCGTCCCCAACACCCTCATTCCTGAAGGAAACTACAAAGTCTAATAGAAGGCCTTCCACTATTACTCCCGTCCCTAGCAGCGATGGCCTGGAACCGTCTAGCTCCCAAGAAAACCACGGCTCCGCCGCCACGGTGAAGGTATGCAGTGACGAATTGCCATCCTCGCTTGTCACTCCTGCTAAAGCAGAAATTAAGCAGCCCCTCTCCGCTCAGCCCGTCACGGACAGCAGTCCGAGCCGCAAGGTAAAAGAATGCGCCTCAGTCATGTTTTATTTCGTTTTTATCCCTGTTGACTAATGAGCTTTATCAGACAAAAAGGACAGTCAACTACGCCGAGTCTTCCGACGATGAGGAGGACGTTTTCGTAGCCATGAAGGCCTCTCAGGCTCGACGTCGTGGACGTCAGCAGTCCAGAGTCATTGACGACGAAGAGGACGATTACGAGGAAAGCAAAGACACGCCTGCGGAGGATGAAGATGGTATGATTCCACGAGGATATTGCACGACTGGTGTTTATTTACCAACCAAAACCTAATGTATTTGTCACAGATGAAATGGCCGACTTTGTTGTTTCTGACGATTCAGACGCCCCGACCAGAAAGCGGAAGCGTCCTTCTAAACCTCAGCCCGCTCGAAAGCGGTCGCATGCATCCTTCCGAGCATCTGAGCAAGAAGACGATGAGAAATCGGACAAGGATGATGACGAGATAATTGACGAGACACCGCCGACGTCGACGGCTCAGCAATGGCGATACGATCCGGATAACATTGAACCGATGAGGCCCAGGGCAGCCGTTCAACCTACACCAAAGGCTTCAGCAGGAAAGCAGAAGGCGCACACTCGAGAGCCCGAGGAACGTTATCCCTGGCTAGCTAATATCAGCGATATCAATCGGAACCCACCAGGTCATCCGGACTACGACCCTTCCACCGTGTACGTCCCCCCACTGGCATGGAAGAACTTTTCAGCTTTCGAAAAGCAATATTGGGAAATCAAGCAGAAGCTATGGGATACAGTCGTCTTCTTCAAGAAGGGTAAATTCTATGAGCTCTATGAAAATGATGCGACCATTGGCCACCAGCTCTTCGACCTCAAGCTCACCGACCGTGTCAATATGCGCATGGTGGGTGTTCCTGAAAGCTCGCTCGACATGTGGGTCAACCAGTTCATCGCCAAGGGCTACAAGGTCGCACGTGTCGATCAGATGGAGACTGCCCTGGGTAAGGAGATGCGCGAAAGAGTCGACAGCAAGGCCAAGAAACAGGACAAAATCATACGGCGAGAGCTAGCCTGCATCCTGACTGGCGGCACACTAGTCGACGGCAGCATGCTTCAAGACGATATGGCAACATATTGTGTGGCCATCAAGGAATCTGTCGTTGGTGACCACCCTGCATTTGGTATTGCTTTCGTCGATGCCGCGACGGGCCAGTTCTTCATCTCCGAATTTGAGGATGACGTAGACCTCACCAAGTTTGAGACATTCGTTGCTCAGACGAGCCCTCGGGAGTTGCTCCTAGAGAAGTCGCACATCTCTACCAAAGCTCTGCGCATCCTCAAGAACAACACCTCTCCCACGACTATATGGAATTATTTCAAATCTGGTAGTGAGTTCTGGGAGGCCGATCTTACCCGGAGAGAACTTGATTGCAACGGATACTTTGCAGAAGCAGAAGGGATTGGAGAGCATTGGCCCAGCGTCCTGGCTGAAGCGAGAGACAAGGATTTGCTAATGTCCGCCCTTGGGGCCCTAGTTCAGTACCTCCGAGCACTCAAGATCGAGCGGAACTTGCTATCCCAGGGCAATTTTACATGGTACACCCCTATTCATAAAAATGGCACGCTGATTCTCGACGGCCAGACTCTCATCAACCTCGAGATCTTTGCCAACTCTGTCAATGGAGGATCAGACGGAACGCTGTTCACCCTCCTGAATCGCTGTGTCACACCTTTTGGCAAGCGACTCTTCCGTCAGTGGACATGCCACCCTCTGTGTAATATCCAAAAGATCAATGAACGTTTGGATGCTGTTGATATGCTCAACGCCGACCCAACTACGCGAGAGCAGCTGTCGTCGCAAATGACGAGAATGCCTGACCTTGAGCGTCTCATCTCACGAATTCACGCTGGGGCTTGTCGATCTAAAGACTTTGTCAAGGTCCTCGAGGGCTTTGAGCAGATTGAATACACTATGGGCCTCCTCGGTGCATTTGGTGAGGGACATGGCTTACTCGGCCGCCTCGTATCATCCATGCCGAACCTTAACGAACCGTTATCCTACTGGAAGACTGCTTTCGATCGCAAGAAGGCCCGGGAGGAGAAGATTCTCGTCCCTGAGCGCGGCATTGAGGAAGATTTTGATAAGAGCCATGATAAGATCGTTGAAATCAAAGATGATCTTCAGACGCTCCTTAGCGAGAAGAAAGTCGAGTTGAAGAACAAGTCTCTCAGGTTTGCCGACGTGGGGAAAGAGGTATACCAGATTGAGGTTCCCAAATCAGTCAAGGTCCCTAAGAACTGGCAGCAAATGTCTGCCACCGCGAGTGTCAAACGCTATTACTTCAAAGAATTAACAGATCTGGTGCGGCAGCTACAGGAGGCCGAAGAGACTCACTCTCAGCTTGTTCGGGAAGTCGCCCTGCGTCTCTTCCAACGGTTCGACGTTGACTACGATACTTGGTTACAGGCTATCCGCATCACGTCTCAACTGGACTGCCTTCTAAGTCTTGCCAAGGCGTCCTCGTCTCTGGGTGAGCCGAGCTGCCGCCCCGTCTTTGTGGACGAGGAGCGCAGCGTTGTCGAGTTTGACGAACTCCGACACCCCTGCATGCTGAACACAGTCGATGACTTCATTCCAAACGATATTGTATTAGGTGGCGACTCGGCCAAGATCAACCTCTTGACGGGCGCAAACGCGGCCGGTAAATCTACTGTCCTACGAATGGTAAGCGAGAAGCTCCAACGGCTGCTAGACTCTTTGCTAATAGGTACGCACAGTCTTGCATTGCAGTTATCATGGCACAGATCGGCTGTTATGTGCCAGCCACCTCGGCCAGGCTGACTCCTTGCGACCGAATCATGTCGCGACTTGGTGCGAATGACAACATCTTCGCAGCGCAATCAACATTCTTCGTCGAATTGTCAGAGACTAAGAAAATTCTATCTGAAGCCACACCTCGCTCTCTCGTAATCCTTGACGAACTCGGCCGTGGCACCTCGAGCTACGATGGTGTTGCGGTTGCCCAGGCTGTTCTACATCACGTCGCAACACATATCGGGTGTATCGGCTTCTTCGCGACACACTACCATTCCCTCGCGACTGAGTTCGAAAACCACCCAGAGATACGAGCAAAGCGCATGCAGATCCATGTCGATGACAAGCAGCGACGTGTCACCTTCTTATACAAGCTAGAGGACGGTGTGGCCGAGGGAAGCTTTGGCATGCATTGCGCAGCTATGTGCGGAATTGCCAACCGTGTCATTGAGAGAGCCGAGGTGGCTGCCAAAGAATGGGAGCACACCAGCAGGCTAAAGGAGAGCCTGGAACGTGCGAGAGAGGGTTGCTACATTCCTCTTGGCATGCTGAGTGATGTTGCCGCTCTACTTGACGAGGAGAAAGGCAGAGACGTCGGTATGCGAAGCCTGGACGTCCTTACGCGGGCAATCGAGGCACTTTAAGGGGTTGCGACGCCAGGTACTGTGTTCCCAATATGGAAATCCCGAAATTTGATTTGGCTTCATTGTATCATAGCTGTAACCATCGACTGATATCAGCCTTTTGCGATAATCAGCATCTACAGTACGCGTATGGAGTTGGGGTGGAGGGCAGACCGGGTCAAGTGGGAGGGCTTAACACCTAATGGAAATATAATAATCCAGGGCAATCGGGACAACAGCACACTCAATATAGAGGATTTCGATGTGCGTACTGCACATGTATTTAAGGGTTTTCAACGGAAGTTTAAATTGGTGTTGGCTTGTAATTCAAAACCATCCGGTCCGAACAAGATTGAGTACGAGATAGTTGGAGCCATCGCATTTCTATTCGACTAGGCGCCTAGGTACCTATAGTAGGTAGACATCTTAAATGCAAGGACTGGATGTTCCAAGGTAGATATAGTTGCTGTGTATTGTGAAGTAGAGTCGCATTGAGATAGAGGGGGCAACACATCTGAGGTAACCGAATTTGCCACTTCGATGGGAATAGTAAAAGTCGAGGAGTGGTATCATCTCATCGCGGTCAGGTACCAGCAATGGGCACCTAGGAGGTAGGAATACAGAATACGGGGAAAATACGGAATCCATCAATTCATTGCCTGCTATATCCCCGTTACCAACAGCAAGTCCTAGAGCAAAGAGTTCATTATTAGGGAGAAGTAGCTCGATGTGGTTATTCTAGTTATCCTACCTACTATCGACCTCTTATTCATTTATAAAAGACCGTACTTGAGTTATAGGTAGGTACCTATTCCGCACAAGCCTTCCACTTCGTCATATTTTCCAGTCCGAACTCGGCGATCAATACAGCATGCCCAAACTCATCAACCTCGGCGGGGGTAGCCTCCCTATACAACAGATCAGCCCGCAGACTCGGGACAAATAGAGGGCCCGAGCCGCTTGCAACTAGTTTACTCCAGCTATACTGGTCAGGAGCATCCCAGAGACCTGCGCGCGTTGTCCAATTGACGCTGCCAGGGCATTGTGACCATCCTTCTCTGAAAAGTTGGTAGATAGACTGGGTGATAGTTACCAGTAACCAGGCTCGGCGGATGCTCTCCGACACGGTCCAGCGGCGCCAAGAAGCTGTCTCGTTGGCTGTTGCGGCCGGCGGCGCATCTTGGCTGCCGTTTACGCCATCTCCGAGAGCAATCATCGTTGTATAGAGGTGAGCATCAAGCTCCGCACTATCCCACATCTCTGCTACCCAGGCCGTGAGGATGGGCATATGATTCTCCGCTGCGGCGCGCAGAGCGATATCACCGTCGAAGAGGCCAATCATCTGGTACACGAAAAGCGCATGCACACGGGCGAGGTGCTCTAATGGATCTAACAACACAGTGCTAGCCATCAACTCAGTTGAGCAGCGGCCAGGGGTAGGTGCAGGTACTACGCCCCGTGCCTCGGCGACAATTCCTGCCGCACGCTCTCGAATGATCTGAAAGCACAAGTCCGAATTTTCGGGCGTGCGCGCAAGATAAGCCGCCAGCGACGTATATGCGTCCTGGAGGCAACGAGGCATCCTCTGGCTATATAAAGAGTGGTGAATGAAGGGAGATCTGCCCGTCGCAGCCCACCGGCGCAGCCAGGCTTGGACCGTGGCAACGTGCTGCTTCAAGGCCGTGGTGTCGAAGGCTTGTGAGGGGAACGCGGGCGTGCTGGTGCGCGCAATCGTCCAGGAGTCGGAGCTATAGAACCAATCATGCCCCAGCGGGAGAGGCGTCGTATTCCTTGACAGCCCCGTCGAACATGGGTGGTACGCTTCCCCAGGCTCGGCTTCGTTGAAACCAGAATAGGAGGGGTCAACGGTGACCACATGGATCGGAAGTGCCTCATCCAAATGGAATGTGTCCTTTTCCGTCTCTGACAAACCGCCGTCGGCCACTGCGTAGTCCCTAGCAGTCTGGTTGATCGGCGGATATCTACATGAAATATTTCTCCGGTCGCATCTGTCACAGCGAGGGACCCGCTTGGAACACGGTCTCTTTGCTCTGGTGCAGGCAGCACAGGCTTTCCGCCGTGTAATCCTGGCTGACACATGATGTTCTGCAGTTTTGTCCATTGTATTTCCCCGCAAGACGATGAGATCTGAGCGGAGGTTTTGCCGCGACGGCTGAGGCGGGTATAAGTGTAGAACGGCTCTGTAAGCACAACTAGGTACGTTGATGGATTTTTTTTTAATGCGGAATTATTCCCAAGTGCCTACCTATCACCTACTACATAACAGGTATCCATCTACATACAGGTACGGTAAGATATAGGATATTAGTCAGCACAAACCAGGATGTGTGGCACCGTCTTGCGTCAGCCAAACACAATATATCATAGCAGCTGGGGTCCCGTGCACTCTATGTGCTCACAGACGGCGTTTTTGCCGCTGTTCGTCACGATTTCCACGCAGAAGCCCGCCGGTTGGTATCCATTAGACGGAAAAGTACCGGCGATGATGGTGCTGCGACCTCATGCCAGAGAGAGAGAGCAGCGGATTGCATCACCATGATTTCGCGTTTGTTAGGTAACATATAAGGATACTACAATCAAAGCTCAAGCCGAAGAATCGATGCTGGACGATATAGCAATAGCAACACACACATCATTAAGCTGAAATCGGTTCATTTTCATGCAACATGACTTCTCTTATTTCCCTCCTCAAAACAACTCACAAGGGCCCTTATCCGGCCATCTCGCCATCTCGACCAGAGCTCTCTCAGGCCGGGAGGACAGTGCTTATCACTGGTGGAAGTACTGGTGTGGGCTTCGCGATCGCTCGAGGATTTGCCCAAGCCTCCGCCAACAGGGTCATTATCACCGGTCGTCGTGAAAACGTTCTAGATGACGCAGTCGAGAAACTAGCCCACGAGTTTCCTACAGTCCAATTTATCGGGAAAAGCCTCGATGTCGCCGACCTTCCAAGCACCAATCAGTTATGGGCTGATCTACTGCAGCAAAATATCACTGTCAATGTTCTAGTCTTGAATGCTAGCAGTTCTTCGCATTGCCAACCCATCTTGGAGGCTGGCGTAGACAAGATATGGAGAGACTTCATTGTAAATGCGCGAACGCTCCTCGCCTTCACGGAGAAGTTCTACAAGCAAGCTCCGGGGCAGAAGGCAGGTATATTTCTGCTGTGCACTTGCATTTCCGGGCTGTACCTAATGTACAATAACTAACTAGTTCTCATTTCTTAGTTCCTGGTCAATGTGTCGACGATGGCGATTCAAGACTGGAATAGGGTAGTGCCGGAGATGCCAGGATATGGCTTAACCAAGAGCACGGGTACCTTATTAATCCAGCAGATTGCCAAGGACTCTTCGCCCAAGGATATGCAGGCGCTTAGCTTCCATCCGGGGAGCATCCTTACCGAGACCGTTAAGCGCGTCGTAGGCGAGAGGCATAAAGGCTTCCAGTTTGACGACGGTATGCGCTTCTAAACCCCTAAATAACTTGGCCCTAAAGACATCTTACGCCCCATTACTGCTTAATATCGTATTCTCTAACAACGAATTTCTACAGAGAACCTCGCCGGACACTTTGCCGTGTGGGCTGCATCTCCTCAGGCGGAGTTTCTGCACGGTCGTTTTGTATGGACCGCATGGGACGTTGATGAATTGAAGGGGGGCGAGATTAGAAAATTGATTGACGGAGAACCGTACTATCTGCAGATAGGGGTTAAAGGTCTTACTTGAGTTACAAGGCTCACTCTACCTTAGGAGGGTACCTACAGCCTAACACCGTTGATAGGTAAGGGTAGGTACCTCACATGAGACAATATGACGAACACGGAATTAGGTACCTAAAGTACCAAGCTCTAGCGGCTATGGTTATCATAACGGTTCTGGCTACAGCAGGCGAATAGGAGCCAAGGTAAATTTACACTGGCCAGACAGTGGAGGTGTTAAAGGCTATCAGGTAATTGGCACATATACTGAATCCAACTAGCTGGATCACTTCTAAATTCCCTTCGCAGGTATTTATACGTCTTGGCTATGTTCAACCCTCTCCTTCTTCTCTTCTACGTCCTGGTTGCTGGAAATACCACCCAAGCCCTGGAGCATGGAAGTCAGTCCAATCTCTCGGTTAATCTCTTCCATGCGTTCAAAGTCAGCCTGGGCAGTGCCTTCGGAGCCGAATATAACGTCCTGTGGGAGGTTTGATTACGTTAGCTCCCAGTTTAGTTGAGTTCGGGTTGCTGAAGAATCTGTTTCTCGATACTTACCATTTCTTCCAGGGTTAGCCTCTTGGTCTCAGGTACAAAAAACCATATAAACCCGGCACCCATGAATGTTAAGAGCCCGAAGAGAATGTATGTACCGTAACCAATCTGGTTTAGCATGATGGGTGTTACTTGGCCAACAACTAGCAAGTGAGTCAGTACGAGATGCGTCTAAGGTGAATATTAGGGCTCGAAAGGACGTACTGAAGTTGTTCATCCAATTACTTGATGCTCCGAGCGAGGTTCCGTAAGGCCGAGAGCTGAGCGGCCAAATCTCAGCGACTATGATCCATGCACAAGGACCCCAAGAATATCCAAAGTGGATGACAAAAAGCCAAACCATGACCACGGCGGCCCATCCAGCCGCAGCTTGACTAGCCCACT
Source organism: Hypoxylon sp. FL1857 (assembly GCA_022578955.1). Taxonomy (NCBI): domain Eukaryota; kingdom Fungi; phylum Ascomycota; class Sordariomycetes; order Xylariales; family Hypoxylaceae; genus Hypoxylon; species Hypoxylon sp. FL1857. The sequence goes on from MU400435.1 coordinate 30,643, forward strand.
GGTCTGCATTTTTGGCGACTATGACGGCGATGATGATGTGGCACGTAGCCATTCCAATGGCGCCTATAGTCAGGACAGGTTTCCTGCCGACGCGGTCGATGTACAGTACGGCGGGTACGGTGAAGATGAACATGACGATACCTACAACGCCAGTTGCCAACAGGCTAGTAGTGTTATCGCTCATTCCTAGTTGCTGGAAGATGCTAGGTGCGTAGTAGAGCACAGCGTTGATACCTGTCCATTGCTGGAAGAACATGGTGACACACGCAACCACAACGCGCTTGAACATGGCCTTGGTCTGGAATAACGACTTGATAGCTACGAACTGGAGCTTGAACGTGTTCCACGCCGTCTGGTCTCTTAAGGCAGGGAAGAGTTCCGCTACGGTGCGCTTCTCGAATTGAGACTGAGCCTTGATCTCGAGAAATTCGAGCTCAACAAGCTCGTGGTCAGCTGGAAGACCGCGTAGGTTGGCCAGAATCTTGCGCGCCTCGTCCTCGCGGTTATGATGCACAAGCCAACGAGGCGAGAAGGGCATGAATATCATCCCGACGAAAAGGATAGCAGCAGGGAAGAGCTGCAAGCAGATCGGTACAAGCCACGCTGCGTCTTTCTGGGTGCCGAGAGTCGTACCACCGATGTAGTTAGTGCCATAGTCGATCCAAAAACTGACCATGATGCCGAAGGTGATGGCAAGCTGCTGAAGCGCCACGAGCGCACCCCGGATCTCAGGAGGTGCAACTTCAGAATTGTATATAGGCACGATGGTGGCCAGGGAACCGACACCCATACCAGTGACGAACCGACCTCCGAGAATCACATCGTGCCCCCCGGATTGAGCTGTCGCCTGGACGACGACTCCTATGACGAAGACAGTCACTGCCACTAGGACGCCGTATTTTCGAGAGATGGCCTCGGCAATGAAGCCTGATAGTAAGGTGCCGATCCAAGCTCCAAGCTCGAGAATGGCAGTCAACCATCCCTTCTTCGTCTGGTCGGCCGAATCATCGAATGGATCATACTCGCCCATGTCTGAGATATTTCATCAGCGTTCAACCATAGGCGACACTGGTTCTTTTCGGTACTTACGTGCCTTGAAGGCAGGCATGGCGAGGACACCCGAGAACATGCCTTGGTTGTAGCCATATAGGATGCCGCCGATGCAGGCGAACAATGCGATCCTGAAGACTTTGAAGTTTTTTACCAGGGCCATGGGACCCGAGGCGCCCATCATGTCTTGGCGACGTTTAAGAGCCGCATCGTATACGGCAGCGCCGGAATCGCCTCCCGCAACCATGTTGACTGAATCTGTTCCCGTCTGGGTCTTGGAAGGCTTTATAAAGCGAGGCAGCTCGAGCCCGGATTCTGAAGTGAAACGGTTGCAGAGAAGAATGCCTCAAGCTCGATTTAGCAATCCGGCTTGCTGACACAGGGTATAAACGAAAACAATGCATAGGCGATATCTGCGGGGGCTTCCCGGTATAAATAATGCCATTGTCGTATTGGAAACGAGAAACGGGGGTAAGACCAGGCTATTCTACCCCGATCGAGTGACGCGTGGGAAAAGCTTCTGCACAAATCATCTCCGATGCCAGTGCTGGAGAGGTCCAGAGAGATGTTCTGGGGGCCCCATCAGATATTGCAAGGGTGCGGGATAAATAAACTTGGGGTACCGAGTCACGGCCGAAGGCCCGGTTGATTGGAGAAAGCAACACCCGGGTTTCCTATGGCGTGTTATAGGACCATGACCTTTGCTGGTTCGCTGAGTCTTCCCGGCGGGATCGACTGGGCACACGACAAATATTCTGTGAAACAATAGCTACAGGACACCCGATTTCGAGGTGGCTATATTGGGTGAAGATTGTTTCTTCACCATGCGGTTGAGTGCTAGATATCATGATCACTATGGGGTCCTTGGGGAAACAAGCTGATCTTGTGTGGGGTATTCTCGGGGTAATACTGGCTAGAATCGCTGCTTACGGCTTCGTGGGATTGCAGACCCTCTCCAGCTTGACTGGGACTTCGAATTTAGCCTAAATTACCCCAGCTCGAGACGGTCTGGTATTGGACAGCGACACGTGAGGTCTGTCGATCGAACGCTTTGGCTTGGGTCAGGTACATTAGGGGTTTTCTCAACATCATCGCTTATTTGTTTTGATTTCTTCCTTATAACTTCGTTGGTGAAAATGTCCTTCAAGCTATCGACACCATAGATAGATAATACTAGTTCTGCGATGAGATTCCTTTGTACGTCTGCTAGTACAAATCCATCCTAATTTGGAGTTGATCTCCGTTCCTGCAGTGGATTAGGTCACGGCGACCTCTGAGGCGTATTATTACTCTGTGTCTGTTCGTTTCCCTGGGAGTCCTCTTCATTAAGATCATTTGCTTACGTGAAGGATGTATGCATTCCAAGATCCATTAACGCACTTACCGAGTGGTCTGGTCATATACATGTTTGTGTTACGGTTCTCATCTGGTAAGAGGCATAGGCCTAGGAGTCTAGTTGGCCTTAGGTGTCGGGCAGTGCCTGGTCTCAAATGAGCGTTAGCTTAACTCTCTCTCTCTTTTCTTTTTTTTTCCTTCCTATTTTCTCGTTCCCTTCCCCTCCCGCGGCGCCTTATGGGGTCTGCCATGAGTTCGTTTTAAATGCTTTGATCAGTGAGTTCTTATTTGGCTCGATTTATTGCGGCGCAGAAGCAAAAGGACGCCACCAGTTACACTTAACCTCGTTACTTGATGCCTGTCTCTAAATGTCTCAAAAGGCGTGCGGCGAAGCTACCTCATCCATCTAACTGCAGAGGACATCACGGGAATATCGGAATTCCGTATTGTGCGGATTGATATGCTTTTAGCGTGCCGTGAGCTGGGATAACGGTTCAGGTGTCAATTTTGGTAAGGTTGTAAGTAGGTATGTACCTAATGTAGACGAGGCGCTTGACGAGCGGCTCTCTTCGGAAGGATGTACCGCCGTCTCAGTAGTCGAGCTCAGGTATCCAATCATCATCAGGTTTGCGCCTATTGAATCTTTGCCAATGCAGGACGTTGCTGATTTTCATGGCCAGAAAACAGGTCCATGCTACTGTGCTCGTGCCCTCGCTTCTCTGTGCCATCTGTGTACATGTGGCCAGGGTCGCCTGAGAACTACTACAGCTGAGCTACCGCTTCCATGAAACTGAGACCTGGGTATACGGGAAGGATTCAGGGTCCAAACCAGACACTATAACCGCCTTGAAATATGCGGGATGGTGAGCTATCGGCTGCCAACTACCGAGCGGACCCCAGTATACCTTGATGCTTATGCACGTACCTCTCAAGGTGAAGAGGGTAGATGACGGCTACACCTCTGCTATGTAGATCCCAGTTGGGCGAGGCGTTTTAAGGAAAGGGGGTTCTAAGGTTCGAACGTACGGCAATATCTGCAGCCCCCAATGTCTTGTATATCTAAGACAGTGCCACTGCATTATGTTGAGAAGGGCTACAACTGAGAGGCACAGCAGTGGTAATCACTTATCGCCGACATGATCTCTCCTCGTCAACAAGTGCGTCTTCGCTTCCGTGCCAGCATTGCAGCTGTGACGTCGCAGTGAAGGAAATGTTTACCAAGCAGATTATCTAGAAAGTAATATGTCTATTTCGAGCGATCTGGCGAATAGGAGAAGAGGGGTACCCTAGATAGCCAAGAGGGTACACGTGATCTTCCCGCCATGGTGGATGTTAGGTACCAGGCTGCGGTTGCTGGTACATCAATAAAAATAACCACACGATGTACATGGATTTTGGAAAAGAGTGGGATCTCGGGTGCAGGCAGGGAAGCCGGGACCCGGTGTTGACAGAATACAGATACGAATATAGCAGGTCACTAATCTTGAATAGGTATAGCGTGCTGATGTCCTGCCGCCTACCTACATATGCCTAGGTACATGTAATATATATGTCCAATACATATATACTACATGTACTAAGCACGTAGGTACCTGTGTACAGGTAGTACGATCGTTCAAATTATTTTAGCGTTGAACATAGACGCGCGCCTCCGTCATTTCTGCCTTTTGTTTATCCTTCAGGGGTCGTTCTCCTTCTCATCTCCTGTTCTCTCGTCCAATGCCACCTCTCCATCCTCGTCGAAACAGTTATTCATCTTGTTTCAAGACGCCGCCCCCTAGCGGACGCTAACGACATGTTCGAAGCCGTTGTCTTAGTTGAGTCTTCACGCCTGCCATGTTGGTTCAAGGGTGTCTACTACCTGGCACCAGGTTGGCTCAACACGTCCCGAAATGGGCGATTTGGCAACCCTTTTATCCCATGTTAGACCTGTTAACCACAGATGCGGATGAGCGTATGCGCCCCATCGTGTATATTTGTTCGTGGGGGCCATGCTTCACCATGACACATTGGTGGTGCTTCTCGGTATGCAAGCTACCGTTCCGCTTTGCTTGGTCGACTTGCCTCTCGAGGTACCTCGAGGATCCCCGTGGCATAAGAAGGTTACTTATCAAATCGACGGTTCATTTGTTTTCTCTTTTCCTCACCTAGGCGTTTACGTATACGTCTCCTAGAGGAAGAGAGAAAGGAGAGTAATTACAGTCGCAGCAACTATTTTTACGGTGGTATAAACGGTATGCCAGTACCATTCTCGTGGAGTTACAGTTTGCAAGACGCTCGCCTTGGTGAAGTAGTAGGAGGTGGGTAATTGATTCCGTAAGAACATAAACAGACGACTGGCATGCGTAAATGAGTCGATTGTCGATCGGATCGGTGCCGGCCTGATCCGCGTTGCTTTTTGCCTGCATCGTCGTCTTCACCTTAGATCGCCGCACAGTCGCAATCGCGCACGCGCGCGCGCGCGTATAACACCTACCTAAGCTAGCAATGCTCAAGTTTCCCTATAAGGCTGGCGCCTACTGACACCATCTGCCCTCTTACTATTTTTGACCAGATACCTGGCCCATCTCCTCCGGTGTGGTGTAAAAATGTGTGCCCCCAAATCCCTCCCATGTACCCATTATACCATTAGCCGCCCTCCACACTAGGCCACTTTTCCGTAGCCGCCCAACTCCAGACAGACGCCATCCCGATGCTCGCCAGCCAATATCAACGGCCGGTGGATAGTCTATCCACTCTTTCAGATACACCACCCAGGTTTCATGGCTACAGCTTGCATGTTCGCCCCCCATAGCTGATAATCGCTCTAGATCTCGCTCTTATCGCCATGACGGCTTTGTTTCAGATCCGCAGTCCTGGGTCTCGCGTTACAACAGCAGTCCAGCATATGTTTTTCGTCTACTCAGGCCAGAGTCGTTCCAAGGAGGCCACTACTTTTATAAGTAGCCGCGCCCGTTTCGTGACCTGGCCTGGTCTATTACCTTCCCCTCCCGGACCCTCTCGCTATAGCATCAAACGGCCGATTCCTTTTCCGTCTTCCTTAACTAAAGGCCGTCGTGTTTTTCCTTGTTTTCTTTTCACTTGACAGCCTCGTTCGTTTCATCATCATTCGTTTGATACGAGTCATCGACTTTGCTGCTTCAGATTCTTGCCATACCTCTCTACCTGGCAACTCCCACCTCCTCCAGGCGAGGCTGAAAGAGACAGAAAAACGGAGGAAGCTTACCTCAAGCAGACGGTGGAAAACAGCGCAGATATCGCTAATCCTAATAACTTACCTACCTACCTACCTATCCATTCGAGCTGTACCCGGACTTCCTTTACCCAACAACATTTGCTTCTTTCTGTCTTAGTTTTATATGTACTCTTCCCATCCATACCATCGCCAATGAATATGCCGAAGCACACTCGCTCGTCAAGTTCGAGCCATAATCGCTACTCGAATCCGAACCCCATGCCTGTCTCCCTCGCTCCATCAGCCCCCGTCCCCATCTACAGCACGCGACCATCTCTGCCCCTGAATACTGCGGGTTATTATCCGACTGTCGCCTCTACTTCGGCGCAGCCGTCTATGCAGGCGCAACCATATGATCCCTACCCGGCGGACGTGGTGACGCAGGCCCCGCTGCCAAACCGTCCTTCTTCCGGCGCCTGGACGGTTCAGGATGACCAGAACTTGCTTGCGGCTAGGCAGCAGGGCCTTAACTGGGCGCAGATCCAGAGCAGCTACTTCCCGAACAAGTCGCCGAATGCCTGCCGGAAGCGCCACGAGCGGCTGATGGAGCGCAAGGGCGCCGACGACTGGGATAATAGAAAGCTGGAGCGCCTGGCTAAGGAATACATGAGCATGCGCAAGGAGATATGGCAGCCACTTGCCGCGCGCACGGGAGAGAAGTGGATTGTTGTCGAAGCAAAGGTTAGTCTTTTTTTCATTACTTCCATCCGCCCCTATTTCGGCACGCCCTCCTAGAATTCCGCTAATGAGAGTTGCACTCACCGTATTCAGTGCATGAACAACGGTCTCAAGAACTTGCAGTCGGCAGCTCGGTCGGCAGCGCGGCGGGAGCGGCTGGAATCCGGCCATCCAATCCATGGGTATGACGACGATAGCGGCATTTCCGGCATTGGTCTGACTCCAGTAGATGACCTCGACGCCTCGTATAGCAGCCCCGAAACGACGGCGTCTAGCTCTCATTCGGGCGGCAGTAACGGCGGCGGATACGGCGGTGCTATTCACCCCATGGCGCTTAGTAGTCACCCGTACGGTGCCAACTACACGGCTAGCGCCGGCGGGCTCTCCTCTAGTTACGGCTCCTCAGTCTCGTCATCGGCGGCCGCGGCGCACTACGGCACCGCCATGCATAACTCTCACTCTCAGGGGGGCTCTCCCTATATGAACGATGGGCAGAGACTCCCCAGTGTCGACATGGGTATCGACGCCATCATTAATCGACCGGGTCACGCCGGCGGCCCTACGCATAGCATGTGAAGAGAACATGCAATCCGGCGGTACATGGGATGCATCCTTAATCCCCTGGCTCATCCATTCTTTATTAGTCTAATTCTGTTGAGAAACAGAGCGTGCGGTCTTCTATTACAATACTACAGCTACCTCCTTATTACGAGACTCCGATTTGATTTTTTGCGATCCAATTACGACGCTTGTTGGCATTGCTCGGGGTATTTATCCCACCCTGTGTTGTTCACTATTTCTTTTTACGGTCTGGTGCCATTGCAAAATTACGGGCGTTCAAGGTGTCAGCATAGCATAGCGAAACTATGGAATATAAAGAGGGGCGGGCAAACGAGCGAGCTGCCGGCGAGCAGTTCATCATGAGGAAGATGTCGGGGCGGTGATACGGGATGACCAGGAGCGTAGCGGAGGGAGATTGGATTACGAAAAGAACAAGCCGACATTCCTTTTTTTTTTTTTTTTAAAATTGCTATGGAGGGACTTATGCTACCCTCCTTTTCCCACTCATATACCACCACTAGGGGGCGTGGGTGAAGCTGGACCCAAGCTACTACCTGCTAATGATTGCATTTCCTACAACAGAAGCTTATGATTAGTGAATTGCACTGTATACTAGGTTTTTACACATAGATACCACGGGAACCGGAAAGGGCAGACGATTGCTTAGGTAGTTAAGCTCCTGGAGATTCTAAATGGCGAGAGAGTCGTGGGATATAATCATTAGATTAGTGAGCCAGTCGGAAATCCAAGATATCAATATAGATACATGCATTTTCTAGCTTGATTAGTACCCTTATAATCATTAGCTTGGCATACCCGTAGATGACGCCCACTTAATCTAATACGCTGTCACGCTCCGGCCTAGAGGCGCCCTCCCTTTTAACAACTCGATAGGACTTATGTTACAGGTTAACCATTTCTTCTGGGGCGCCGTCCGCGTGCAGATCCGCAAGGCCCAGACCCGACACATTAAGCTGACTTAGACCCAATAGGGGCTACAGCATTCTGGGCCTTACCATCAGCGGCCTCAGCTTCTTCCCCAACTTGGTCGACAATCCAATCCTCGTCGTCCTCGTCCTCGAGATCTGGTTCCCCTACAATGCTTCTCCAAACCCGCCCCCACATGCCCTTCTTCTGCGCGAGTGCCAGCACCATGATGACCGGCAAATGCCAAACACTAGCCCAAAACAAACCCCGCGCACTCCCCTTGAAGCCTTCGTGCTGCCAGAACCGCACCGCTTCGCGCGCCAGCCAGTAATTAACTGGAAGGCTAGTCACTGCGAAGCTCCATTCGGTCACCCCTACGGCGCAGAGCGCGACGGACAGTGGGAAGAACAGCAAGCTGTACCTCAAGGCTACGCGCGCGTTACGAGCTGGGTTAATCCAACATAGCATCTTGTGGCCAGCCGCCTTGTATTCTTCCCTTATAGGCCACGAAAGTGACATGAAGTGAGGAAATTGCCAGGCGAATAGAAGTGCGGCAAAGAGCCAGCCGCCAATCGCGTCTGAGGTGAAAAGCAGTTCGCGGAACGATCCGTCCCCCGTTGCAGATTCGCCAGCTGCCGCAGCCCAACCCATGAGAGGCGGAATGCCCCCAACAATGGCCCCGACCCAGGTGTTGAGCCATGAAACACGCTTCATGGGCGTGTAAACTCCGGCGTAGAGCGCAATGTTTGCAGCGCCTAAGAAGGCGACTGTAGGATTGACGCCGAAATAAAGACCACCGACTCCGGCGAGGGCGGCAAGGATAGCGAAGGCGAGCGCTCTGCGTTCAGACAAGAGCCCGCGAACCAACGGCCGATTCCGCGTCCTCGACATCTTGGCATCCCACGCTAGTTCATAGAGCATATTCAGAGCGTTTGCGCTGGCCGAGCAAAGCGCAGTGCCGGTGGTGAGGAAGGTGAGAGTCAAGGGCGACAGAGAAGGCGTGTCTAAGCCTATCGACGGCGAGAGAAAAGCGGGAACAGGATATAGTGCATAAGGTGCCATAGCCGTGAGAACGACAAGAACGGTAAGACGGGGTTTCGAGAGGGACAGGAGCAGGGATGCTTGTCGGCGGAGAGAGTTGGCGGGATGTTTCGTAGATGCCGTGGTGAGGGCGGACGATGCATCTTGCGGTAGTGGGTTCTCAGCCGCCGGAGCTGGAGCTGAGGTATTAGATATAGTAGTAGAGTTTTCTATCGCAGATTTGCGCCTCGCTGCTTGCCGCCGCCTGTGAGGGAGATCTTGGTTCACTTGGTTCGCATGATTCGCTGTCGACGCACCAGTGGGAGCAGCCGTGCCAGCTTCGTTGGGGGCGGTTGAGGCCGCAAAGTATTTGGGAGCGGAGCCATGTTGGGCCTGGGGTAGAAGCTTGTTGGACAAGAAGTACCCGACCTTTAATCTCGACCGTTGTTTCGGGGTCACAGGGGCGGCCGTATGAACGAAGGCCGTCCTGGCAGAGGGCTTCGCATAGTTTAACTGTTGACTGCACCGCCAGCAGACATTATCGAGGGTGTAAGGACGGAGCAGATTCCCGGCAGGCCGTAGGCGCATACTGACTGTAGCTCATGTCGCCTATTGCGTCGTTCAGGGGACCGTGGCACACATTGGCGGTTGGCCGGACGCGTAAGAGGTAGGTTTAGGTAACTAGGTTGGGGGGGGGGGGGATGAATCCGTATCGGGATTGAAAATTTCGATGGATCATGAATATTGAAGATATTGAAGACCTAATGATGTCGTACGAGAAAACGGAGATACCCACCCCGGCCCATACATTTCCCCGGTGCTTTTATCTCATACATGCATACATGCATACATATGTACCTGATATCAGTCAATTGATAAAATGCAGATCCTGGTACACGTTTCCCCTTTGAACAAAACCTAACCTACTACATACAAGTACCTACCTAGGTAGTAGGTCCCTACAGGTAGGTTTGGTACCTAGGTAACCAAGGTAATTGACTTCGCGGGATATTCAAAACCCTCATAAATCCGAGGTTACCAATACCTATCATAAACTAGACACCTAAATGCAATTTACACCTACTTTTCATGACTATCGAAACTCTGTGCATTAGTGGCCATGTTCTTGGTTATCACCGGTTCGTCCGAAGCGATCAGCTTCTCATCTGTCTCCTCCACCTCCTCTTCTAATGCTAGGTTAAGAATCATGCAGATGAAAGCGGTAACTGTGAAGCCGGTTTCCATGACGAGCACAATAGCATCTAGGAACCCCTGGAGGCTCTTATTATCGCCGCTATAGCTAAATACGTGGTCGAAGTAAGTCGGCACTAAGGTTGCTGTTTTGCAACAGTCAGCATACTCCATGACTGAAACAAGAGGTAGAGAAGAGGGTTATGTGGCGGAGAAAGAGACCGTGAAAAGCAAAAAGCGAGAAGAATAGATCACGAAACTAACCTCCATATCCAATGGATAGCCCGGCCGTCAAGATAAACCTATTTCGGCGATTGAAAGGAACACCTCTCGTTATAATTGCGACGCCAGACACAGCCACGGCGCAGAACAAGAACGTGGTCATTCCGCCAAGGACAGGGGAAGGAATGGCGACAAGGGCGGCGGCGAATTTTGCGAAGATGCCCATTATAATCAAGAAGATACTTTTTTCATGCTTCCATTAGCCTCAGGACCCGAGAAAGGACACGACGAACACGTACCAGCAGCAGTATCCGGCCGTGCGATTTGCGCATCGCGTAAGAGCGATGACTCCGTTGTTTTGAGCAAATGTTGACATCGGAGTAATAGTCATCAGGGCGGCAAGGATGCCGTTCAAGCCATCGGCTAATACACCGCCCTGTATGCGGGACTCGTATGTCCTACCCTCTACTTCGAGGCGTGACACATCGCAGGTTGCAGTGATGTCACCAATAGCCTCGCATGCGCAGATGATGAACACGGCCAACACAGGTAACACCAGGGGCCCATATACGGTAAGCTTGAAAGTATGGACCCATATGAAGGAGGCAACAGGGGCGGCGTCGATTCCTGAGCGATCAAAGTAGCCTGTCGCAGCAGCTATGATACAACCCGTAAGAAGACCGATGATCACGCTAGTCGACTTCATGATCGGAGCCCCGAAGCGTTCGCATAGGATGATGGTAAGAAACACAGAGAAACCGAGGCCTAATTTTACGGCGCATATTAGTACTCGTATTTACCATTGTCAATGAAACACCTCATACTGACCTAGATACTCCGGTGAGCCCCAGGGCAACGCATGAGGAGCTCCAACGTTGGGGCAGACATCGAAATATGCAATATGCGTCGCGTCCGCACATGGTCCGCTGCCACCAGCCCAGTTCTTGAAGCCCGTCTCGATGAGGTTGATTCCAATTAGCTTTGAATGGTCAGCTACAAAATATTTGACTCAGGAGGTTGATATGGGCTTACCATCACTGTCGGGCCGGTGACGATGGGAGGGAAAATCTTGAGCATGATCCCCGGTGGTATAAAAGCAATTAGAACTTCGATGAGAGCGCATACTGCTGCGGTCCCGAGAAGGGCTCCGTAAGCATCCGGGCAAGGTAGTTTCGTGCCGTCCGCATCCGTCGGACAGAATCCATTACTATACATCTGCGCAAATGCGCCCTGCGCGACAGGGATGATAGAAAACGAGATACCAACTACGGAGATGAGCCCCGTTCCAAGATAATACCTAAGTAGGACGGTAAGCATCGCACATATAGATCCAAACACATAGAATCCCGCAGTGGCATTGAGAGTAAGGCTGTTAAACTTTAACAACGGGGGCAAGAGACAGGCAACACTTACGGTGTTTTATAGAGATGGAATCTGGTGATCTGAATCATGGAGAGTATGCCGGAAACTATGAGGGCGGTCGAAACCAGATACTGTTGCATGTCGGCAGGCAGATTGACCCCCGTTGCGCCTGACATGAGGATCGGGGGCGTAATAATCCCAGCTAGCATAGCCAAAGCGTGTTGGAGACCAAGAACGAGCGCTAAAACAACAGGCATCTTGTCATTCAGGCCGAAGAAGGGTGAAGCTTGCCGAGATTTTCTCATGAATGGTAAGTTTGGTCGGAGAAGAAATGCGTAGTCGTAGTCGCCCAGTATGCCTTGTCTCGTAAAGAAGGCCTTCTTGACGCCGTTTAACCGGCCACTTATAGTCTTATTTGGCTCATGATGTGGGATGATTTGTGACGGACCTTGGTCTTCGTCCATTTCGATGGTAGTTTGTATCTCGTAGGTATGTAAAAGGTGATAAGATAGTTACTGATACAGAGACAGGGACGTAATGATTGAATATTCCAGCCGTGTTTATAAGATGTTACTTGACCTATGTATAGAAGACACGTTGGGTGGTGGCAATCTCGTTACGCCGCCAGTAGTTGGAGAGCGTCGTCTAATGTCTTATTAGTTTGAATCACCTTCAGAGCATCGGGTGTGCGGACATGATAATATATCGACGGGCAATGATAGGCACAAAAGCCTCATAGACACACGGCTGAGAAATGTAGAAAGCTGAACAAGCAAGCTTGAACCTAAAAGGCAGCCGAAGAGCAGGGCTGCTTGCTTGGTTACATGTAATAATAGCAAGGATCAGCAGGTGCCAAAATTTTCCTTCTCTCTCGTTTCGCCGCCACGCAAGTCTACAGGGAGCACTACTCTCAATATATGCGCCAGATAACTAAAGTCGATCGTCAACGGCTCAGCGGGGCCGGTCGATAGCATTATCTGCCTAGTTCCCTACCTGTGGGCTAAGTAGCGTACCGTAAATGGTTCAAGGATCAAGCCTCATCATGTTGGCCTAGCTGACAGCCCGGGAATCCAAGACTTGAAGACTAGGATTATTGCCGCGCGTGCAGTTTGTCAGAGGTATCGGTCAGCAAAACTCCGCACTCAGATAGCATGGGAGCCGTAGACGCCGGCTTCTTTTGGAGCGCCTCTATCTCTATCATACTTCTACCAGGTGTGCATTTCTCCGTGGGGTTAATAGAGGACATGAATCAGCCAAGTAACTACAGTGCATATGCGCTCTTATGTCCTTTTGATTTCGGACGTCGTGCTCAGTTCAATTGATTATTCACGATATGAAACATACATCTGGAATAGACGGGAATGCCATCAGGGAATAACTCGGACAGCCAGGAAATAAGAAACGATGACTGGTCATAGATAAGGGGGATGAAATACAGTGGAGAATGCCCTAATGATCTCCCTTGACGGCGCTAGACGACTTTGGCTTCACCATCCATGGACATCAGATAAAAAGGCTCGCATTACATAAGATGCCTACCAACAACACTGGTCTAAGGAAGTACTGTGAGAGTCTATTATACATTATGTATTGGATGTAGGTATCTTGCTATTTCTATTCCCGAATCTAATGACACTATATCTTACTTACAGGTAGGTACCTAATATAGCATGCTCCGGTACCCCTATCTGCTCACGACCTGCCTGGGTTGTCGACCTGAGTTCCCTCTGCTCCCACATGTGGTAGGTATGATGTCTACGTGGGCAACTCCGCCTATCCTCCTACGACGCCGTGCTGCGGTCCTTTCGCTGTCCGCCGCCTTGCGATATGCTCCTGGATCGAAACCCAGAGAAGGAGGCGCCCGCTCAATGCCGGACTTTGTGCTGTCCCTCCCCAGACACGGAAGCCGTTTAGGACGCGGTACGTAGAAATTATCTTAAACTACATGTATAACTGATAGTCTGTATCAGACCATCCAAAAGGAAGGTATTTGAGGGCCGCGATAGCCACGCCCTACATCTCCAAGATATCCCTTTCGAGTCGACGGGGTCCTTGTGACTTAGAATAGGTACCATGTAGCCATGGTCAAGTTGTTAAGTTACACCAGCAAGCGCCTCTCCTAGAGCCATATTCTCATCAAATTTCTTAAGACAGATAGCTAAACGGCAAAATATGCACGTACATGTAGTTAAACTTATATCATATACTTTTCCTCGTCGGATCCTTTTTTTTTTTTTTTCTACAACCTAGATCCGCCTATCTCGTCTTTGCTGAGATCTCTCTCGTACTCTCGGGGTGTTGGCATCAGCCCCTACAAGATGGGTGCCTGTCTGAGGTTGTAAGATAGATTCCCTGCAACTTCTGGATATGCAAATTCAGGGACGACTATTCATACATGAGCGACATCCCTAGGCAAATTAATTTTGTCTTTTATCACCTCTTGTCCTTCCATGTGGTTTCAGTTGGCCCGATTGAACGGTTCGTGTAACCGGATCTCTATACCGTTCGCATGTAACCATCCGCCGAGATTGTTTGTTGAACTTCAATGTTTATGTACCTAGTTGTGCATCTACATGTATATTGACATTACATATATATATGAGCCTTTTTTGATACGAGAGAAAGAAAAAAAAAAAGAAAAGGAAAAACACTGGTAACACGTATGACGATGTCTAATACCACACAAGCTGCTCACCACTCTCTCTCCCTATTATTTATTCGATGTTCGCTAAACTTTACCTATGGCCCCCATGAGACAGATTGACTGCGAGACATGTGCACTATCCTAGCTAGGATGCCCAACTACGGATATTTTTATGAGAAGGGTATGAGGGATTCTATATTATATACATGTATTACGTACATATAGGTATGTGGTAGGTAGGTAGTCACGCTGGACGTCCTCTACCCAATATGAACACAGAAGTCTGGCAAGAGTTCCTTCCCGTTAGTAAAATAAGAAGGGTCAGAGTTAATTTGGGAAGGTGTATGTTACATCTTGCGCAGGGGCCCGTCTCGGATGGCGATGATATCATCAATGTTCACCCACCTTAGCTACCATTCATCTCTGTCTCATTTGTGATTGAAACCCGCGAGAGCCAGACCAGCTAAATACATGTAGCCACCGTCTTTGACCACATCTTTGCTGTGATACCTACAGACCGTGCAAGCCAATCACACGGATCTCCATCACCCTATCGTTGGTCAACATGCCTTGTAGGCTAGCTATAACGTCCATGTCTCTTGGGCGTTGTTTTGCAGGCCATTCTCTCCCGCACAAACTGGACATGGCTCGGCTATACGGCTACAAAGGCATCGAGCTCTCCTACGAGGACCTCGTACACGTCGCGCAACAGCTACCTGGGGACTCCGTGGAGGACAACGAGCTCGAAGCGGCTCTGATCATCCGCCGGCTCTGCCAGGAGAGGGGGCTTGTCATACTGTGCCTCCAACCCTTCGCACATTATGAGGGGTTGCTGGATCGTCGGGCACATCTTCAGCGCTTAGAGCAGCTCTCTTTCTGGCTCCAGCTGGCGCGAGCTCTTGGTACCGACATGATTCAGATCCCCTCTAGCTTCTTGCCGCCGTCTGAACTCTCGGACGACCCTCATATAGCTGTCGCAGACCTGAAGGAACTGGCTGATATGGGCCTCCGACAGCAGCCACCTATACGATTTGTATACGAAGCGTTATGCTGGGGTACCCGTTGCGACCTATGGGAGCAGAGCTGGGGCATAGTGCAGGCCGTCGACAGGCCCAACTTCGGTCTCTGTCTTGACACGTTCAACATCGCTGGTCGCATCTATGCAGACCCTTGCTCGCCGACCGGCTGTGCCCCAAGTTGTGAACGAGCCGTGCGAGAGTCCATAGCCCGTCTTGTGGCTGTCGTGGATATTAGCAAGGTTTTCTACGTACAGATAGTCGACGCCGAGCGGCTCACGGAACCACTAGTACGAGGTCACGAGTTTTACAATGCTGGACAGCCTGCACGGATGAGCTGGTCTCGAAACTGTAGGCTGTTTTACGGCGAGAAGGACCGCGGTGCGTACCTCCCCATAACTGAGATATCGCGGGCCATCTTTCAGCGACTCGGGTTTGAGGGTTGGGTGAGCATGGAACTCTTCAGCCGAAGGATGTCAGATGCGGATGGGGCCGTGCCCAGAGAACTAGCAAGCCGAGGTGCCGTTGCTTGGGCGAAGCTAATAAAGGACATGAAGCTTAGAGTTGAAGCCTTAGGGTCGACGAGAGTCGCTGCATCGCTATGACAGACAGGACTGAGGAAGAGATGAGTTTAGAGTCGTTGAGGGATGTTGAGATGAGAACTTTCCTGATTCCCCTTCTGAGCATGCCTGTGGCGATATCATTGGTCCCGAAGTTATGTCGAGAAGGGCGAGCTTTTCAGACGGATGTATACCTATGGATACACAGGCGTATCCAATATTCAAACTTGCGATAGTCAGGGAGTATAGGTACTACATGGGCCAACAACATGCAGTATGATGGACCTACATACATGTATGTCCATACACACTAGGGCTACGCGTAGTACCAAGCAGATACCCCGCAGTATTTTTGGTGCAACCCCGCACGTCCCACGTTCCACGCAGTCTGCCAGGGACAGCGTCAACTCATGTACCTCAAGACGAGGTACAATATGTACCTGATATCATTTAGCTGAAGGTGGTCTTCGTACTACCTCTGGCCAACATTATGTACCTCATTGACATCCTTCTCTCATACGTACATGTATGTACATGTAGTAGGGGTTTTCTTTATTTGTGATTAACCAGTTACTATATTAATGTTTGGGTTTTCACATCATAAGCTGGGTATCTCGAGAAAGAGAAGCTGTTGCAACGACTGACGGTCGTTCAGCAGGGAATCATCTAATCCAGACCCTTGAATCGCAAGACCCCGTGGGCTCCGTGAGGTCCAAGGTCAATGCCTGTCTTGCCTTTCCTTCTCTTCTTCTTGCCGCGCTTCGCCTCTTCATCATCACTATCCGAGTCGTCTGAGTCTGAGTCTCCACCTGCCTGACGTTTGGTCTTATTTCCGTTGGTTGCGTTAACGTCGTCACTATCGTCGTCGTCGTCGTCATCTGATTCGTCCGCCTCGCTGCTATCATCATCATCCCCGACGCCTCCTTGTGACGACGACACCTCCCAGATCTTGACCGTCTGCCCTCCGCCGCTTATCATCCGACCTTGGCAGTCAAAACCAAGACCGACCACAGCCTCGATATCGTCGTGTCGCAAGACGCCCTCGACTTCCCGCTTCATTAAATCAACAGTGCGCAAGCTACCGTCTCCCACACCTACCACTACCTTTTTCCCCCGTGCTATGTCCCCAGGAATTTGCACGATGCAGTCGAGACTCTCGCCCCCTCCTCTCCCGGGATCGACTACGACACGATCCTGCTGATCATCCCAGGCTCCCTTGTCCCACAAGGTGAGAACTCCAGTCCCAGTGCCTACTACCACGACTCCGTTGTCTCGGTTTTTCTTAGGCCCCATGCCGGAAATGAAAGCCGTACATAGGAGCTCATCCTCCTGGTCGTCACTGCGTACGAGCACACCTCGTCGCAAGTCGGTGACAGCTAATGTCGTGCCACCCGTGGAGATCCATTGTTTGCTGAAGCCACTCGTACTCTCTGCAGATGGGGGAAGCGGGGTGATGCTCGACACGAAGTCATCATGGGGGAAATGGGTCTGCTGCGGTTTCGAGGCTGCAAGCGCGCCATCTCGTAGATCGAGGAGGTGTAGGGCTCCAGAGTCACAGGCGAGCAGAAGTGTCTGCGGTGAAAGAACGTGAAGTAGAGAAGGTGAGTCGGGGACCGCTTTGGCTGATGGGATGGCAATTTTGGACGCGACTTGGCCTGTCGTTGGGGAGAAGTGCTTGAGGAGGTAGTCGGTGCCGGCCGAGTAAAGAGCTATTTGGAGGACCTGTTAGATTCTGTCGCAGAAATTTTCCCATGCAAGATGTAGGGCCTAGTAGACTAACCGGAGCCATCATTGCTGAAAGCTAGAGTGCGACAGCTGCCCTTATGCCTCCTAGTCCGCCATGCGGTGTCGATCGTGCCTTTGCCATCCGACAAGACACTGACGTCGGCGTCATCTTCGCCCAATCGTTCGGGCGCAGGTAGACGGAAGCATTGAACGTGCCCGGTTGAGAGACCGACTCCTAGCAGAGGTTCTGTCGGGTGTATCGCCTGTGTGAAGAGCTCGGCGCTCAAAGGTAGCGTGCAAAGATTTTCGAACATGATGGGCGGATGTCAATTGACACGGAGAGTGGCATCCAATCAAGGTGCCTAATTCTTTCCAATCACAGATCAGCTTTGCCTGAACATACTTTCCATCCTCTGAAAAATACGACCAGTCATAGGCTTACTACGATGAGTTGAACATGTGCTAGGCTAAGAAAACAAAATACATAGAATCAAAGTTATTGTTATCCGATAACAACATTAACGCCAAGGAACTGGGGGTTGCATGCACTAAGGCGTATGCACTAAACAAGGAGATAGATGCATAATTCGATAAGTGCATTTCCCTTCGACTTGAACAGGAGCTGCATGTATCGGGAATCTTTCAAAGTAACATAACATGAAAGGGTACCGCTACAACGGATCAAATTACATTTACGCCGCAGCCGCACATTTTGCTTAATTCAAGGCCTCGTCTAATGAAGCACAAGATGACTTGTCTAGCACCTTGTTTTCGTCCCTCGTATCTACCCTATATAGGGCTAACCCATTCCACCGGAATTTAGGTGCTCCTATAACAGATGAGAGGATATGATCATATGAAATAGATGATAAAGGGGCTCGACCTGATCAGTCTCCCATCGCAGGTTGCTGTTCCCGTCTCTGATGGTTTCTCTTTCAATAATTGGCTCCTTGGAAACTGTAACTAAGAAGACAGCTCTCTTGAGCATCATCACGGATTTTCCTAATAGCTGTGCTCTACCACTTGCTTCAGTTTGTCAGGTAGCTTATAGCAAGATTCTATATAGGTCCCACTACATTCTTAAACATAGTGTTCTAGCCAAGGCCCTCGAACCTCTCTACTCGGGGTGGCTGCTTTTGGGCACTTTGGATCTATCGGTTCGAGGTGCGCGAGTCAACGAAACATACGGCTTCAAAGATAGTGTCCTGATTGGCTGAGTACCCTAGCAATGCATGGTTGCCCATCTTCGTGACAGACCAATTGCCGCTGTCTTCAGTCAGCTGGGGGCCTCTGAGCGTACCAGAAAAAGTAATCAAGATATATGTGGGCATCGGTCGTCTGCAATTCGTTCTGGGCGCTGGCAAGGAATTCTTTCATCTGCTGCGGCGATTTCGATAGTACCGGAAATATTCTGGGCGCGATAGCATCCATGAGATCTGCAAAGGCTGACTTCGTATACAGTCCGACTAGACGGAGTCTCTTGGCCTACCACCTCGTGTTAGATTGCCAAAGAAAGGGTAGGCAGCTTATTACCCTGTATCAAATAGACCACTTGCCATACCTTCGGCCAGATGCCAATAGGGCATTTGAATTTCTTACACTGGATGTTAACAAAGCCAGCATCCTTGAGCACTCGCTCCATGTCGTTGGCGATGGACCACCGTATTCCACGCTTAGACAACGCTTCGACTGTCATCTCATAGAACTGAGTTAGCAAGGAATCTTCCGCTAGCGTATTATCGTCGCATTTCACGATTCCGCCGTAATCCTGGACTTCGATCCAACCTCCGAGCTTCAAATGGCTTTAGATTCCTTTCTCAGCATTTTGTAGCCACAACTCTTGAGGTCAGCCTTACCTAAAACTCTGTCTGCACACCCCAGGCGGATCTTGAATGGCCGGGAAGACCTGGCGGATGTGAACCAGATCCCAATCATCTCCGTGCGCCCACTCATCTTCAATATCATCGACTATGAACCTGACATTGCTGGGGACCCAAAAGGGCTGTATAGGGCTTAAATCACATCCGACAATCTCGGCGCCGGGAAACATATCGGCGACTATAACAAGTATGACGACAGTTCTCAATATTCATTGTTCGACGTGAGGATGTTCCCATGACTTTTTGTCATAGCTTCAACCTAACTCACCTTCAATAGCCCAAGTGCCCGTCCCAGTACCAAGGTCAATTATCTTCTTGGGATGGTCACCGATCGGCGCGAAGAAGTTTTTGCCCCTAGGAAATCCATAAGTAATCCACCACTGCTATTGTCGAGGCATAGTAGGTTGGGATATACCGCGTGAGCTCCAGGATTGCGACGTGCTTCATATCTTCTCTATTCTGTTCGGTCTCGTCATTCGGGATGGGATCTGGCAGTAGTGTATGTCAGTAGTCAATGGTGAAGAAGCCTCTTAGACCGCGGCTAGATCTCAGAGATGCCAAGATTCCGAGGTCATCAGTCATACCTAGGAGTCGGTACCTAGGCTGGTACGCAGTAAATACAAGACAAGAGAGTATAGAAGTAAGACGTACATGTTCCATACCGATACTTGTGATACTGCCGTACGGTGGTTAGTAGGTACCTAATGTAAGACGAATATATCAAGCGTGTATACTCTTCGGCCGTTTTCGTAGGCATGCCGATAAATGGACGAAGGGACACTCCCAAATTTGCTTACGGACGAAGCATCGAAGTCGGAGGTTTCAAATTCGTCGTCCTGTACGTCCCCGGGACCGGCGACTGCGATTTCGCTACCGCTTCCCACCATCGTTTCCGAGCCCCATGCGTCGTCGGGATCCCAGTTAGGATCCATTATCGCCGAGCTATGAATATATTTTGATGTTTAGGTAGTTTGACGATAGGACTTCAAGCCCAAGCTCATAGGTTCGGAACGCCGAAATCGATATTCAGACTTTGAAAGCCACAGGCAAACGAAGAAGACCATGTAGAGAGGAACCCCAGTGTAGGACATTCTTGCGCGATAGTCGAATATAAAATACTCTTCAACGCCTAAAAAGGGTCCCTCAAGCCCCCATACCGCCACAACAGGCTTGTGACTTGTGTACCTCTATGCAAGTCTACAGGGGTACATCTCTCTGCATAGCCGGACTCGACATGCCTGCCCTTTAGCATACCTAGGTAGGTATCACCTACCACATCACCTTGCATTGCAGCAGCCGAAATAAATTATGGGGCAAGCCGGGGGATCGACAGCAGCAAGGGTTATTTTTTTTAAAAAAAAATTCACCAGCGTCGTGGGTCGCATGGTAACTCGCCGCATGCTGTGTATCTGCGAACCGCCTGGCTGGGTCATGGTCATGGTCATGGGCATATTGGGGCAGGGTATATTAGTGAGGACGCATATTACGTAGTATACATTATAGAAAATACAGATAGCCGTGTAAGTTTGATACCGAATGAGACTTGGCGTGGGTGGGGAAAAAGAACATTGAGAGCTCCCACATACACTATATGTACATACACTAGGTTAGTACATGGGTTTTTGACCAGTGCTAATGCAGGGTGCATGTAATATAGGTATGTAGCCTTACCTTAAGAGGTACATAATTAGTAATTACCTTAACTCTGAGCTCGACATAGGTAAGGAACATTGAAGAGCCTGCGACACCATCCCAAAGGAAGCACTAGGTACCTTAGGTACCTACGGACTTGTATTCCTATCGGTCGCTAAATGCATCGATTCTCACTTCCACCAACAACGCCTGTAATTGGTTTTTGGTACTGACAACTCGGGAAATGTATAGCAAAGAATAAAAACAAAAGCTCGGGGGAATGTATCCATATTTGAGATAAAATTGTATAGGTAGGTACCTACCTACTTACCGGTAGTTACCAATTGAAAGAATTGGTCATCATGACTTAGGGAGCAATTCACAGTAATAGACCTGGTTGAACTATGGGGAATATTCATTTTTTATGTACGTGTGAATTATCGTCACCCGCATACCCGCTGCCCTAGCTGCTGCCCTAGTTGCTGCCCTAGATTGCCCGTAAGCAGGAAAAATCGTAGGTTAAGGCGTTAGAAATACGATAGGTAGGAGCAGCCCCCCCTTCACTCAAAAGCACAACTCAGATACGGCATGCTTCTAGAAGGCAACACTTGCAAGGGTCCAGCACACCTCCCCCAATCCATTCCACCAATTCCACCAGTCAGTCTGGGGTAGCCACGATGAGGTTATCGTCAATGTTTAGGGTTCCGCTTCGACTATTTTGAGAAGGAAAGACTCAATGGGGGGTTTCTCTGCCTTAGGCATATCGATTAGGATTAGTCCAATACTTTTCTCAAGAGAATAAACGCTATAATCCATTTCCACTCGACAACATCATCGGGTAGATCCTCACCCAACATGATTACCGCAGTCTTTCACAAGTCCCTTTTCATGGGACTCCTCTTTGCGGTCGCGATGGCATCCGCAGCGGCACCTCTGCGGAATATCATGTATCTCACAGGGTAAGCCGTGATCTGCAAGCTTATGTTCTCTTATTCCTAACAGCCAGACGTCAGACAGCACCCCATTCCACCCGATCCAGCTCTCAGCACGTCTATCACTCATGTAGCTCTGGCTTTCATGAGGCCTGGCCTTTTCAATCGACCAGAGGGAAACTCTACATGGCCGCTTTTCACGACTGTCAACGAAGCTCGTTCCAAATTCCTTCCCCAGACCAAGATACTGGTCGCCATTGGTGGATGGGGCGACTCGGCCGATTTTAATCCTGCCGCGCGCACAGATGAAAGCCGCGCCACATTCGCTCGAAATGTAGAAGCCATGGTTCGTGATACTGGCGCTGACGGTTAGTTCTCAAACATGCAACTATTGCCCTACGCTACTACCTACCTACCTATAGCAAAGTACTGACGCTCCTCATATCGTAGGTGTTGACATAGACTGGGAGTATCCAGGGTACGTCCTACCTTTTTATCAGTTTCAGCTTGAGACCGAGGCTGACAGCAACCATAGAGGCAACGGTGAAGACTGGAAGCGTGTTCCAAACGAGGAGAGAGCCTGGGAAATCGCCGCATTCCCGAAGCTGCTTGCTGAGATCCGGAAGGCCTTAGGCCCAGACAAGATCATATCCGCAGCAGTACCCGGCCTGAAAAGAGACATGCTCGCCTTCAAGCCAGAGACGGTCCCTCAAATCATGGAATCCCTCGACTTCTTAAACGTCATGGCCTACGACCTAATGAATCGTCGCGACAACGTGACCAAGCACCACACTGGTATCCAAGCTAGCTTGGAGGCGATCCACGCGTACAAGGCAATCGGCGCTGCAAGCTACAAGATCAACCTGGGATTTGCCTTCTACGTCAAGTATTTCCGCACCGAGCGTGCACCGTGCGCCAAGAACTCGATTGGCTGCCCCACAGGTCTGATGGAAGACCCAAAGACAGGTGCTGACCTGGGCCGGGCTGGTTCATTTGCGTGGCACGATGAGGTCCCCGACGACGTCAAGGTATCATTCAACAAGGCCATGTCACAAAAGCATTACGACCAAGTCGGTGGTGGTTACTATTACTGGGACGAGGAGGAGGCCATATTCTGGACATTTGACACCCCCGGGTCCATTGTCAAGAAGTTCCCTCTTATCGTGGAAAAGGAGAAGCTGGGTGGCGTGTTCGCGTGGGGTCTCGGGGAAGATGGACCGGAATTCTCTCATCTCAAGGCACTTAACGCTGGACTGAGGAGTCTCTCCAACAGGAAGGAGGAGTTATGAATTCGTTATTTTCTTTGTTCGGGTTTCTATGGCGAGCAGACACCTTGTTCCACCCAAGGGGGTATGGATGACTCGAATTCTCTGTTTGCCTTAGGTACCTTAGATTTAGGAGGTACATAGATAATGGGAGTTTTGCCGCGCTGAAGCCTTGAAATACGCATATGTATCTATACTAAGGAAATCGAGGGTATTCCTGTTGGGCTTTATTTGGGGGGCTTATGTAGAACCGAAAGTGCTTGCTCATGCTTAAATTTTCCTTTTTGTTACCCTCTATTATATACCCGCATAAAGCCATCATGGCGTCGGCCTTAGCTGAGGATCCAGTCAGGTATCAATCACGTTAGGCAAGGTAGCTTTGGGCTCCTAATGAACCAGTGTTTCCCCGCCTCGGAAGATGTACACCATCGTTAGAATAGACCAAAGCAATTAGCATAGTAGGTGACGGTGGCCGACCAGTCCGAGAAGATGCCCTCGACCCCGACCTGCCGTACCAAGACGTCGACGAGTCTATACATATCGCCATCCCTGTGCGTACCGTTGGCTATGGTGGAGTAATAGTAGTCACCGGATGCCGCGGCTTGGGCCAAAGGCCCGGAACGCTCCAGCGACCATGTGAGGATCCTAAGACCCAAGTTCCGGGCCGTCGTTGCATAAGAGGACGGCACGTATCCGTTGTCTTCGTCGAGAGCTACGAGGTACTGAAGCGGCGGCGCTACGACCTGCACTCCGGCGTCCTTGTAGAAAGAGAGGTTCGCAACAGCGGCCGGGAACGTCCCCGGCAAATCACCGCTCTGGTCGAGCAGTACGGCCTGCTTGCCGAAGGCCGGGTCAGCGCGAAGCCAGTAGGCGACATCGGCGAAAAAGAAGCTCTGCAGCCAGACGCGTGAGGGGTCGATCCCCGCGGCTCGGTACTCTTCAATGACCTGCTGCGCATACAGCTCTTGCGTGTAGTTTCCACCGAAGGGCATCGGCACGCGCGGTTGCTTCAGTTCGGTCGTGAAGTCGCGGCCGTGCGAGTCGACCAACTTGAGAAATTCCTTATGCGAGAGGACAGTGCCGCAAGTCGCATAAAGGTCAGTCCGCCATGCAGGCGTGCCGTGTAGAAAGTCCTCGGGTGTAGTGGCCGAGGCGTTGAAGCCGTCCATCTTCCCGCAGAGGGACTTGAACTCCGCCAGCGTGATGTCGCTCGTACAACAGTATGCAGTTGCTGCCGCGCCGTCCCTTGCCGGAATAAAGGGTCTTGTGCACTTGGAGCCCAGCTCTGTTGCGACGATGTTAGTGGTCGTGTGCAAGTCGCACTGATCATGCCGACAGACGAGTTCACGATCACTGGTGAAGGCGACGTCGCACTCCAAGATGCCAGCGCCCATGCGCGTGCCCGCCTCGACAGATTCTCTCGTCTCCTCGGGAAACTGCAGACAGGCGCCGCCACGGTGGCCGATACTGAACTTGGTGGGCCTCGCTTCTATTTCCGAACACGCAGACAGCCTGTTTTTCAGCCAACATTCGTCCATATCAGCCACCAGGTACTGCGGACGCGGACCGAGCTCGGCATTCCAGAAATGGTGCTGGGTCGGGGCTGGCCACGATTTGGGTTTCCACCACGCTGGCGCTTTGGGCAAAGCAAAGACCTCCCCGGCGGTGAAGACGCCGAGGAAGATCAAGGCTACCTTGGCGTGCATAGCATCCAATTGACATAAGCCGACTGCAATATTGATGAATAGGGCAGGGCCTCACTCTACGAGTTAGGTACGAATGTGTACCGTATTAAGAAGTAGACAGAACCGCGAGCTGAAAGTAAGGCTAGGCACCTCCTGATTTATTAGACTTCTAACATAATGGCAGCGGCAATCTCGCTATTTGCGCGGGCACTAATCGAGACGAGCTGAAATGGAAGGTAAATTCTAAATCCGAATTGATCATCAGTGCATGGAGCCATTGCCCAATAGAAATGGGCGGTGAAGGAGCATGATGATGTGCAAGCGAGAAGTAGTACAGACATTGATTAAGCTCGCCCATCGACCAATGTCTTGATTTGGGAGAGCGAACGACATACACGGTCCGTTGGATATTATTTTGAAAACATACATGTTGTCACCAGTGTATTATATTCAGAGGGCTGGTAGGATTTGATCCACGGTACGGCACCTTGCGCAGACCTATATAGATACCTACAGCTTGACAGCAGGATCACCTCATCCATACCTAGCTCAGTATAAAGGCACGTGGGGTCACGATACGGGGAGAGCTTTCGAGGGGTAAGACGTGCTACTACGCCGTGTTTTAATTCGTCGTGCTTTGGTACATGTATGCTTTGGTATGCCTTTTCCCTTTTCTCTTTTTTTTCCTTTTTTTTTTTTTTTTTTTTTTTTTTTCATTTTGGTTCTCTCACTTTGGCCTATCAACTGTAGCGTTGTGTACTTTTGTCAGGACTAAGGTCTTCACGTCCTATATCACCGGCAGAGCTAGCTACCACCTACTCTACTTCAATTATTGAATATCATGGATCTGTCTACAATCTGCTACCAAGTTGGCTTGATCCAGTAATCACTTCACTGTCCGTTTCGGCGTCTGAAAGTATCTGTATTTCTCTGAACGCCATCATGACCTACCCTCTAGACACCACTCCCCGCTGAAAGGCTCAACCCCATGCTGGAATAATCATCCTTACTCCATCTTCTTCGCCATACACTCGGAACCGGAAGGGGAGGGCGAGTTGGAGTTCCTCTTCATTATTTCTGCATAAAAGCGAAAGATTGGCAGTTTTGTAAATCTCCCTCAACACGCTAAGGTACCTAGGTATATAGGCCTGAATGGTTGGATTGGTGTACGTAGCTGCAACCATGATCTGGACGAGGCTAGTGGAAGCAAATTGTGGGAGATGCTCGAAAGAGGACATCGCAACGTCGCCATCAGGGGGAGATTGTTGTCGAAGGGGTCGGGTTAAACGGTAAGAAAAAGGGGGAGGTTGGTGTCACACAGGGATGTAAAACGCCAGTCTTACCTTCTGCCCTATCTTGCCGCCCCTCGTCCGAAAGCGGTCATCTCGTAACTACGAGAACATTGGTAACTCCCACAAATATTCTAGGGCTACATTTCGCCTAGGTAGTTTCATGCCTGATGGACAGCGTTGACTCAAGTATTGCTGGTGACTAAACCCCTAGACATTTGAGATGTGAAGTCAGTACCGTATAAATCATATCGATTAGAGAATAATTCACGAAGAAGTGCATGAAAGCGAGACGGTGTAGCCAAAAGTGTTAGGGCTGTACTTTACCTAAAGAGGTGGGTTATGGTAGTTAGATAAATATCTAATTATCGTAGGATTATGTGAATATCAGGGGTTAGTCTTGATATTCGCCTTGTAGGTATACCCATTCCACTCGTCCCGTAATATATCAAAATACCGAAATATCATGCCTAAACATGAGTATCAATCACCCGTCTTATTTTTATCGGTCCCAGAAGAGGAAATCCCCATTTCCTTAGAGAGTCCTCGGACTTTCTAAAAAGAAACTCTGCGAGTCTCATTTCCCAGGAGGCTAAAAATGGCAGTGAAGCCGCACTAAATTCCACAAAGCCGTACTCATCGCGCTGCCCTAAAAGTAGCTGGTCTACTGGAATCACGCGTCTGCTTGCCGCCATTACTATAATGACTTCTTCAAGTGCCACGTCGGAAGTAGCTGTGCGGCGTTGATGGTGTCCCCATTTAGGAAGTGAGAAGCCTAGTTCCGGGTTTTCACGGTTGAATAACAGCGCAACACGCTTGATTCTATCACTGCATGGGCCACTTGGGCTGCAAAGCTTCCCCAGAAGTACGGAATGAAAGTTGGTGATGTAAACAAGGTCCCTGTCGATGTTTAATGGAATCTGCGGTATGCTGGGCCCGTTGGGAGACTTCTGAAATTCCAAGTCCAAGATGTGGTAGCATGCTTTAAACACCCCGTAAGACATATGATTGACCAGAATGGCTCCTCGAACAAGACGGAGGGAGACTGGGTGCTGAGAAGAATCTACGGGCGTATGAGTGTATGATCGAAGGAATATTGGATCATGAGATTCTTCATCGGCCTTGGAGATTCCGATTTTGTGGACGACTCTCTGTTTGAAGTATACACCCCATATTTTTAGTTGAATTTCAGGAGGAAGTCTTTCAAAGGGCGAAGGTGAACTCATCTCGGCTCACTAGCGGTAGCAGAAATCCTAAGTGGTGCAGCGAAGATTGGGTCGTGAACGTGAAATGTAGAGGTTCCTTGGCTGGGAAATGTTATTTTTTGAAGTTGACGATAATTACCTACCTGCCTACATAGCTGGAGCTGCCACTAACAGCTATCGAAGGTCACGCGCTTGACGCTTTGCCTAATGTAGTAAGGACTCCCCACCCCCGCCGCATAGGCCGCACTAAACTGAACCCTGGAAAGCTTAAAATCGAGTTAATTACGTCACAACTACTCTTTGTCCTATGACGAAGGCAATTCTTACCTGATGTCTACATACATGTACATGACTTAGTATGAGCTGTATTCAATGTTCAATGCTGTCTTCAACCCGATGCGCCGGAAAGGAAATGCCGGGTGGGATTACGTCGGGGATCTAATGTTCGCCCGTCTAAGTCATTTGGTCGTAAGCATTCCCCCAAGCTGGCTAGCACATCAATGGGGCCTACCTAACAGGGCCTACCTCCAGTGGCAGATACAAATTGTATACGTCTCACTTATGGGCTGAGGCCGAATGCGCCCGCTTTAGCCCACGTCACGTCACCACTCCGAGTGGTAGGACTGAGATCCATGCCACTTATACCGCACCCGGTTCCAAGTTTCCGCTGCGCATTGCATGTTCTTTGGACGAATCGTCATCGCACCTTGACTACCCTTTTCCACCTTTACCAAGGTTCCCTGTCATGCCACGCCGCGCCACATGTAAGTCTCGTTCATAGCCAGTGCCGCCAACCCTCCTAAGACGTCTATAATTTTGATAAGTAAGGCAGGCAGCTATCTAGGTACATATATCCATTTGTTGGCTGCCCATTTTACGACTCGTTTTATTTTGTAATCTCATTATCCATCGTCCATCACCCATCATCCACGCTCGCGACGTCGCTCTTCGTTTCATCTACTCCCGACAACATTCACGGGCCGCGAAACCAGAAAATACATCTCTCGCAACTATCATCATTATTAGCTCGGACGTAGTAACATCCAACATGCCGTTTGGGTTCGGGTTCGTTCCCATCGTCCACATCGTGGCTGCTATTTTCTCCATTATCGAACTTGGGTTGACCGCATACCGTGCGTATTTCTACCTACCTACCTCATTTAGAAACAGGATAGAATATATGACTAACATTGTATCTACCATTGCAGTGGCTAGTCGGTACGATGGATGGTATGGTTATTATGCCGACGGCTCGCCCTCGCGGGTCAACTTCATGGTTTTCAACTCGGTGTGGTCGCTCCTAGTCTTGATATACGTGGGCGTCACGCCGCTATATCTGACGAGTGTCTTCCACAAGCTTGCCGCGCTCGCCCTCAATGCCATAACCACCATCTTCTGGTTTGCTGGTGCTATCGCGCTCGCTGTTTTTGTTGGCGGGCCTTATGACTGTCGGTCCAATTCCTTCTGTAGCTCTGCCGAGGCCGCCGTCGCCTTCGGCTTCTTTCTTTGGTAGGTTTCTTTTAGTATTTTTATTTCCGTTTTATTTGTGATTTCTCTTATCCTTTAAAAAGGAATGGGAGTGGATACAATTCCGAGGACATGCGTACTAATCTCTACGTAGGGCGCTCTTCACCTTTCTCACCGTTCTTGACGCTCTCGAATCTCTGCGGAGTCGCGGTCACAATGTCGGCACAACAGCCGCTGCCAAGCCAAATGCCTACCCCGGCGCCTAAGCTTAGCGCAACTGAAGACTGTCTCCGTCGCCATCATAATATTCGTCATTCCCTGACAATCATAGGATAATCCCAACTTACCTACCCAACAGTATTTGGATTTGCTATTTATCTGCTTTTCAAAACACTCAACGATCGGATGCTAAATTGGGCGATAATTGGCGTTATGGAGACGGCGGAGGAGACCGATTAAAAAACGATAATGTTAATATATACCCCCTTTTGGATGCGGACACGTTTATTGATAGTTTGACTAAATGATTCAAGATATTCAAAACCGCTCTAACTAGTTTGTAGTTCGGGTCTGCTTAGGGCTACGTAGTATTTATGCTGTATTTTGTGTGATATAATGCAAGTACTCCGCAATGAGACCACGTTGGGCGTGGGTCGGGCTCGCATACGGATTCGTCTCGAAACATAGGCCCGGGCACGTCACAATTTTGCTTCAATTATATTGGTGAGTTTGCTCGATGAAGCGTCGTGAAATATTATATTTTAGATATTAAATCAGTCTGCTACTAGGTGAACTACCTGGACTTACCATGCCCTCCCAAACCTACAGCTAGTAAGTGTGCTCCAAGTTATAACAGCTTCACGTCGTCCGGATTTAAAACCACGCCGGCTCATACGACCTAAACGCCAAGCTCGCTGGTGCCATGCCAATTTACAATCGCAGAGGGAGCCCTTTCCATCCTGCGGCAACCCTCTTTGTCTTGTTGTTATGTATCTCTAGTTGCTACTCTTCCCACGGCCCTTCAAGGCAGAGGCGTAGTCAAAGTCCACACGATGCCAAGCCGTTGCCAGGTTGCCTCTCAGATTGTAGATGCTCTTGTGGGTCTCGGGTTGGGTATTATACGCGTCGTCCGTGGCTTTGACTACAAGGGTAGTCTTCGACTCACCCTTCGAGACTTTGGCCACCTCGGACAATCCAGTCTCGTACTTCCATCTCTTCCAGCACCATGACTTGCTTCCTCTCTCGAGCTTAGTGTCATCGATCAGTTGCGCCTGGTCCCACGTCTCTCCACCGTCCAAGCTGACATCAACACGCTGGATCTCTCTTCCACCTCCCGAGTAGGCATACCCCTCAATCTGAACAACGGGGTCTTGAGCTGAGGCGCCCGTCTTGTCGCCTAGACGTTCGTCCATTGGCTTTAATCTTGTACGCGTGATGGCGCTAGTAATGGGCATTACCTGAATGGCCTTGTACTTGTCCCAGTCCTGTTTGACTTCGTTTGGTCCAAAACACTTGTAATCCCGGCGTTGCCATGTCGTATTGCTCTCTTCATCACTGACCACAATCTTGTTCACCCATTTGACACATCTCGCTGCCACATGACCTGGAACAATCACTCTGACTGGGAAACCATGGTCGCGTGGAAGAGGCGCGTCGTTCATCTTGAATGCCAAGAGCACGTCTCCGAAGGGGTCGAGAACTGACGAGATGGGTATGCTAGCACCGTATGCTTCTAGCCCCGAGAACTGAACATGCTGCGCATCTTCTCCCGGGTCTTCAAGAGACAAGCCAGCATCGGCAAGGACATCTCGCAGCCGAACACCCTCCCACTTTGCACAACTGATAGCACCAACAGTCCACTGTAGACCGTTTGTTTTCTTTGCGAAGCGGGTCATGTCGTTTCGTCGGTTGCCAGAGCACTGTAAAACGGCGGTGACGGTGTGCTGTTTGAAACGAGTCTTAAGGTCCTTGATACTGTACGTTTTGATATCGCCGTCGGGAAGCTCCACTGTGATGTTATGGTCTTCCGCCTCGGACTCCTCCACTACAGGAACCCACATGTGGTTGCGGACATAAAACACCTCATTGGGAGTCAGGAAGGATTCTGCTAGTTCTTCGCCGGGCGTCTCCGCATTGCAGGGCTTCTCTGTGTGTTTCTTCAATCTCGAATCCCTTACGGGATCCGACTCGAATGGGTCTTCAATATGGTCTTGCAACGGCCGTCCATTCTCGAGATCATCCGGGTGCACTTTTCCAACCACATACTGTTCGAGAATTTCCCTAACATATGGCGACTTATGAATCGAAAAGATATTCCAGTACGGTTCGATGCTGCCACCAGCAGCGCGAAGAATGACCTCTCCACCAGGATGAGCAGGGACCCAATCGGTAATATCGTAAACCTTGTCCTCGTATATGACCCAGGGATTCTCAGACTTGGGGCCGTGTTCTTTAACCTCTGCGAGTCGGTAGCGTGGTAAACCGTCATCGTCGTTATCATTTGAGGTTGAACTAGGTGGTGGAAGGTTTGCGTCTCGGGGGTCTTCGGGAGGTTCGTGGGTAATAGGCTGAAGGACGGAGAAGAGTATGGTCAGCAGCCCACCCCCTGCAGCGAGGACAGGGAGGGGACGTAGACGACGAGTAGTGGACGAGGGCTTTGGTATGGCTTTGGACGATGCGGCTCGGAATGCAGACTGAAAATGGGAAAATCTAGCGCACGAGTTGCTCAGTCGCCGGGACTCAATGTTATCGAGGAATCGTAGTGTTGGCCTTGGCCGTCTTGCTGCCCTCAGCAAGTCCAGACCAAATTGTCGTGAGATTGGTATTGACATAGTGTTAGGAACAACCCCGCGATCTTACCCTCGATTAAACGGGATCGGGATGTCTTAAAGATATAGCCATAACACTTTGCTATAAATACACCGCTCTAGGGTTTCCAGTAGCGTTGGCCGGGATTGATAAGTCGTCTTCTTGATCTGCAAATCTGCGAGGACGGTAGACGCTGACAGGGACGTGGGTAATTACAATAAACAGGTGGCGTTTGCCGTCGAGACGAGAGTCAAGAGGGAAAAAATTGGAGTGTGGAGTGGGAAATACGGCAATACTGTGTATGAGAACTACTTCGTGACGCCAGTATTGTACAATCTAAGTGACGAGGCCTGATTAACGAAGAGAAAAGGAGCCAAAGGTCGGGGAGAATTGGCTCTTAAAAGTAGACGGAAAATGAGTCAAGGGAATCAGAACAGGAGACCCCATGGGATATCGACCTCTCTCGGTTGCCGGTTGCCGTCAACCCGTGTTCATATGCGAGATGCTGACCGATACAAACGTGCCAAAGTACGATTAAGAGAAAGGAGATATATCGGAAGACAGCAAAGTGCAAACAGGTCGAGGATGAGCAAGAGGAAGCCGGCGGCTCTTGGGTCCAAGGCCGATAAGAGAGGCCTGCCAGTTCCAGTCCGGGCTTGCGAGCCGCGGCATAAGCAGCCGCTAGAAAGCGGCACAGCTGGAATCTTTTCATCTTTGGTCTGCTTGCTTGCCTCACCTATTTCTACTTACCACTGTTCCCGACCACCTAGCGTATCAGTAGGTAGGAGTTGATGAGTCGACAAGTCGAAGAATGATGAGCGAGTTGAAAGTGCAAGAGATGGTGACATCAAGACGGATGACGGCAGAAGGAGAATGTTCGGAAGGTAAGCCCTGTCTAGGTACTATATCCAGGAGCTGCAGCTGCGAGTTTAAAATTTAGGTGGCCGGGGGTTTTCGGTGAAGGATCCCAGTGGAAGCCGCTCACCGCTAAATTCCCCTGTGCAACCCGCCCACGGGCAACATACAGGGCTCCATGGAGTGGGGGCAAACCTCCACCTCAGCTAACGCTGGAGGCATGGAAGGAGGGCAGCAGGGCTGATAGCCGCTGCCGATGAATATGAAGTACCTATACCTATAAGAGGTAGGTACTTCCATATAAGTACGTATGTTTCCCTTACCGGCCAATTTGATTCGTCAAGTCGACGCCGTCGATAATCTTCCGCCTCGCTTCCTCCCCCGAGTCCCGACGATTCGACGGCATTCGGGGCCTGCGATATTTTGTCCCCGTCCAGCAGCCGGCTTATTGCAGCACTCTCATATGCAGGCCCTTAGTCATACTTACGTCCTTTAGTCCTCTGTAAATCTGCGCGGCTATCGAACCGCTGTCGAAGCTCTCGAAAGAAACGGAAGCAAACGACGTCACCAACGAGATATGGCCTTCATGTATGTCCCGCCGTCGCTATATCCGACCTGTCTACATACGGTCCTATCTTTTCTTGTGGCCACCCATGCACCTAGTCTAACGGTTGAATTTGTGTATAAGCATGAAGGATCTTCTCTTCTGTCTGTTTATATCCGGTTTCGGGTTTCGACTGGCCATCAGGGTGAGTTGTAATAGATACCATTAGTCCTGGTGGCGATTTATGCGCTACTGAATGCAGGATCGGCAATGGAGTCTCGAGTGACGGCGAAAGATTAGGTATCGATCTGGGCCCTCATGAAGGCTTCTAGTCTTACGAGTACTTATAATAAGGTTTACTGGTTACTTAGTATGAGTAAACCGAATAACATATGATGTAGTATCAAGACTTACGAAGTACATTAGCCCCCTCCGGGCACCAAGAAAAACGTTCGGCATACGAAAAGAGCATCAGGTTGCACGAGATTCTTCAACCACGTTAGGCTAGCCTTATCTACCAATATAACCTGAACGAGTGTGGGAGATATTTGCTTTTGATAATAGTCGCCACTGTTCTTGGGTTGCCTGCGAGTGCTGCTATGGTAAAGCCGAGACACATTAAACTCGGGGGTCCTTCTTTGTTTAGGTAGCTGTAATCAACCATGAAGTTCTCTGCCCTGTCGAGACGATGAAGTCCTCGTGCCCCGCTTCGAGGTCTGCTTTTACATTTATGATTTCTATCGGAGGAGAATCAGATGGTTCTTGATTTATATGCGTTATACGGTTAGTTCCCGAAAATTGGCTTCGGGTTATAGCTTTGTATCTCCTCCCAAGCGGCTACTACATAGGTAGGTTTGACTTGACACACTTTTATTTTCAACCTTACATTTGGGGACGTTTCTAGTTCATTAGTTAATAGGTACCTACCTATAGAATCTCCGCTGCTACAGTGGTACAGAGGCTGGTTCAATAGCATTTGTAGTGCTCAAAGGGGCCTAATAAACATAGCTCGCGAAATTGGCACGTGGACGAGAGCAAAGCTACGGGGTCTGGCAATCACTAGAGTATTCAACACTGTTCTTAGGCTTGGAAGGCCTTCTAGTCTGTTATTATGGCCCTCGATCGGGTTGTCTATGTTACAAATAAGATAAGAGTACACACGACTAGTTGCTTGGGGCGACACGGCATCTAGTCTTCCTCTTCGTCGGTATAGTAATCGAAATCATGAGGGGCTTCGGCTTCCTCATCTCCTTCGCCATCTTCGTCGATAGCAGTCAGTACTCCAGCTGCTGCCGCAGCACCGCTTGCATTGTTTCGACCTGGAGTAGTGAGCTGGTCCCGCCCGAGCCGGCTTAGGAGAGCCTCCTCGACAATTCTAGGGTTGCGGTTCTGACCGCTGCCAGCACCGGCGACAGGGGCTTTCTCCGTGGTCACCACCTTTAACTTCTCTTCAATGAGTGCCTTTTCTTTCTCGGGCTGCATATCGTGGAGTAGTATAGGACCTCCGGTAGGCTGTAATCATAGTTAGCATTGTAAAGCGGACAGGGAGCACGGCTCATCTTACCAATGGACCAGGTCTCACCAGCTTGACTGGCCAATAACGGCCCTTAGGGAGACTAATATACTTGAGCTGTCCTGGTAGGACACGGCTCATGTTCTCGATCTCGTAGCCCGGCTTCTCCTTTTCTGATTTTTTCTTAATGTCCGTCGGAGAGGTTGATGTTTCCTTGTCACCAGGGGCAGGAGTCTCGCTCTCTTTCTTGTCTTTAGTGTCGTCACTTGACTTGGTTTTCGTGTCAACATCCATCTTGTCACCGCCGGCACCCGCCTTGGATATGGTCGGGGTTGTGGTGGAGTCGATATCCATGCTTTCCCGTCGCTGTGCTTTCTCTTTCTTCTGGGCCCGGCGTTTGGCTTGGGCTGTTGTTGAGAGGATGGCGGTCGCAATCATGGTTGGTCCCTCTTCTGCCTTGACCTCCTGCTCCGGAGGGTAGTCAAAGAGACTCGGCTTTGTCGCACAGTGGAATTTGACATCAATAATATCTAAATCGTGATCAAGGGCGATAATCGAGGTTGGGCTGAAGGCGAGAGACAAGAAATGAGTGAAGGGGAACCAGTACCAATACTGGGTGAAGACGGCCATTCCGACAATGCCTGCCATATTGAGGTTGCCGGTCTGGGTTTGCAGACCGATCGTGCAATTACGTCCACCGGCATCGATGATACCTAGAGCAAGAGCCGCACCAAACTTGGTCATGGCATCTTCGTGGCGATCACCGACCACCTTCTTGAGAGTCTTACGGATTGAGGCAACTTTGGGATTCATTACCTCGTTTTGTTGGATCATGATCATAGCTAACGCGATCAGCGCTCCCTGCCGGACGAAATCGGTGGGGTCTTTCATCATAGGCTCTAGCAAGTCGATAGCCTCGTCCAATCCGGTTCCGGCGCACGAGATACCGAGGGCCATGGCAGAGCCATAACGGACGTGGGGGTTGTACGATTCGGAGAGGAGCTCAACCATGCGAGGGACGCTACCAGGCTTGCGGAATAAGATGAAACCTAAGCTCATGACCGCGATTCGTCGTACATCATCGTTGACGTCGCTAACGGCAACATGCAAGAGTTTTCGAATCGCCTTGTTGCTGCCGGTGCCGCAGTAGGCCATTGCAACAGTCATGATACCACCATATCGCAAGGTTGGGTCTGGATCATTCAAGAGACCCTCTATCATGACATCCGCACCCTCTTGTTGGCCATACATGATCAAAGACATACCCAGGGCCAAGCCTCGCACGCTCTTTTCATGGGATGTTTCATGCGCGTAAGCAACCATGTCTTCTAGAGCCTTGACATTCCCAGTACCCAGCATAATCAGACCCATCGCCAGACCAACAGCCTCGCCATTGAGAGCGGAATCGGCGTATAGAACGGCCTTGAGGTTCTCAAAGATCTCCTCATTCCCACTCGCCATACCAGCGAGACCAAGACCTAGAGCGCCACCGTGTTGAATGACCTCTTCTTCGGCAGCAGTGAACTGAGTCTTGAGATAGTCTAGGGCATCGGCGCCGTGGTTGGCGTGGATGAGGCCATACGCGTAGAGAGCGCCACCCTGAGAGTAGGGGGAACCACCGCTGATGCCGCCAGCACCCCGAGGAAGATAAGGCTCTAGGAGCTTCCTAGACTGGGACAGATTCCCACGGTGGATAACACCCAGGGCCGCGGTTGCGGTAAATTTGGACCAATTAACCGCCTTACCGAGCCACTCTAAGTTATCGCGGAAGAACTTGTCGTTCGTTGTACCCTGGTTCATGAAGGCATTACAGAACGTAACCGCAGTGTGGAAGATGGAATTCCGGCCCTCGAGACTATCTCGAACTTTAGCGAGGATGTAAGGGTCGTAATGGTTGTTACGGTACAGGAATTCAAGATTGAGTTTGATGGTTTTAGTGCCGTCGAGAATGGAGCGGATGTTCCTGTAGATTGCAGCCTTCTTTTCGTCGACCTCTTCAGCATCACCCACACTGGTTTCGTTACCGAGGAGGGGCTCTTTCTCAGACTCGCCAGCGGGTTCGTGGACCTTCTTCTCGGCAGGGGGCTCGCCCTTTGGCAAACCTGAGATAACTTTGCCTAGAAATCCTTGCGTCCCGTTGTCGTAGAGGTCGAAAGCAAACTGGTAAGCTATGGCAGTGGCCTCGATGGTGTCAGATTTAACAAGATGTTGGATGACAGTACGCGCCTGCTCGTCTTTATTCAGATAGACAATGCACTTGGCGATGGAGAAATAATCAGGATCCTTGGCACGACCGCTAGTGAGAATATCGAGGACAAGCTGGAGGATATCGTCTCGGAAAGCTCGCTCCTGTACGACGTCCATGCAAATACTCAGGCAGTAGTCTAACAGTTCCTCGGCGGGGCCCATGGCATCCTCCTGCGTGGACTTGCCCTTGTTGCGCTTGTAATCATCATCCGCACGTTGGATAACCTTGCTAACAACGTCGAGCCGCTTCGCCTCGACAGCGATACCGACGACTTGCTGGTAGCGTCTTTCCTTCAGGCAGCTCTCGAAGAGCCGTTCAATGACCTGATCGATAGCACGGCGGGTATCGAGTTCGTTGTTGGTCAAGGCGATGGAAGACGATCTATGTTGCTTCCTCTGTG
Organism: Hypoxylon sp. FL1857; assembly: GCA_022578955.1. Lineage (NCBI taxonomy): Eukaryota > Fungi > Ascomycota > Sordariomycetes > Xylariales > Hypoxylaceae > Hypoxylon > Hypoxylon sp. FL1857. The sequence goes on from MU400435.1 coordinate 67,892, forward strand.
GTTCGAAGGAAGGTTCGAGGATGGTGTTATCGGTAGAGGCTCGAGATAGTAGAGACTTAGACGGCAGAGTAGACTGGGAAAAGGGCGTAGTGGGCGAGATAAGGGCAGAAGCGCTACCATCGGTGGTGGTGCTCGAGAATGCAGTGGCAAGAGCTGGCAGAGAGGTGTCTTTATCCTTTTTATTGACAACGATGTGATTCTCGTTCTTGGTAGCAATGTAGTGGTCGACACATTTGGAGATAATGGTTTCTTCGAACTCGCCGGGACTGTCCAACTTGAAGAGCTCGCCGGCGGCTAGAGCGAAGAACATACTCTCATCGTAGGCCTGGAGATGGTAATAGACCTTGGCGAGTACTAGAGCGGCCAATTTGCGTTCGGGGAAGGATTCGTCTTCATAAAGCGCCTCGCTAGCAGACTCGGCAGTTAGTATCATCTGATTGTGTAGGCATGGGGTGATGCGAAAGAAATTTGAGGCTTACATCTGGCCCAGAGCACTGGCGACCTCGAACCAAACGGTGTCAATATCATCGTTTAGGGTCTGTAGGGCGAAAACCTTGAGCTCGGGCTCTTCGTCGGCTAAGAAAGCCAGTACACCAGTGGCAGTAACTAGACCAGGCATCTTGAGATGAACGAAGAGATGCGGCTGTTACGGGAAGTGGGAGATGACGAGGCGATGATTACGCGACGGTCTCAGCAGTGGCGTGAGGAGGACCACTGATGAACGGTTAGAGGAAAAGAAAAAAAGAGAAAGGAACGGGAACGAGGCCGCGTAGACTCTGGGGTTACGGCGACAGTTGCATACGCCGTGTCGCACAATGGGATATAGTGATTGGTTTGTGAAGTGTAGTTGCAATATGATGATGGACGAAGCTATGCGAATTTAGAAGCGAAGCTTGAGAGCAACGGGTAACGAGCCTATTGCAAGCATGGGCCAACTTTGCACGTCCACGTCAGGCGCAGCTCTGCCTACCGGGCCTGCCTGCCTTGGCTGGCTTGGCACGTACCAGTCGCAAGCAGAAGCTTGCAGCAGATTATGTAAGCGATGAGACTGAGGAAAGGTAGCGTCCAATCAGAGCTTGGCTGTCCTATTTAGGTATTTACAAAGGAGGGATTTACCGGCAACATTGAATGATGAGGACTGAACCTTCGAGTACTGTATATATGTACATCTGTATTTACCTACCTAACATACCTACTTACATACATGTATGTAGGTAATGTACATCAGGTAGGTACACACGATACATAGATGGAGGTAACCCGTTGTTTACATAATGCTGGACGTACATGTATGTACCTCTGTAGGTACCTTACCTGAATCTGGGCACCTGTGAGGCCTTTAGGCTCAAAGTAAACACTTCCCCCTTTCAATCTAGGTCTATCTTCTCTACTTAGTCAACTCAATAACCTCGAATCCCCATTTCCTACTTTCGGCATGGTAAAAGTCTATGGTTGTAAAGACACGTGCTAGCATAACAAAGTTTGACCAACATTGAACTTGAGCCTCGCCTGCCTGACTTGCGTATCCTGTTATGTACATACATGATCATGGATGTTAGATATCGAACGCTCTTAGTTACTAGTACATATTATACTCCAGCAATGCCACGCAACCCAAAGTACCTATACCTACCTGTGTTAGCCAAGGCAAGGATGGGACAAGAAAAGGAAAAGGGAAAAAAAAAATTATCAAAGCTCTACCTACTTAACTGATTGATCGATTGATTGATTTCATCGTGTCACGCACGCTTTCGCATTCATCCCTGGACTAATCTTTGTTCATAATTCGACCAACTTTGTACAACTAGAACAATATCTGCCAATTCTATCCCCATCATTAATTGTCACTAATTGTTGCGCATAATCTGCTATCTAATAGCGACACCAATCGCGAGCGACAGGAGACATAGACCCTTGTTGTCGCTCGAAACTGCTCTGATAAGGCCGAAGTTGCAAAATTGACATTTTCGCGATATTGCATCCAAGAACACGGGCCGCACACAATACCCATACCCAACTCGGCAAACACGCACCTCATCCGTTTGCATTGCCCACCAACCTTTATATGTCGCCCAAACGACCGACGGCCATCGTCATCACGATAGCGCATTGATTACTCCATCCGAAATCGCGAAGAGAACTGTACCGGCTGCATGTATCGATGACGTTGAAACACGCGGCTTAAGTTCGAGCGAAGAGTGACCGTGTGCGCGCGCGCCAGAGAGAGAGAGAGAGAGAGAGAGAGAGAAAGAGAGAGAAGGAGAGAGAGCAAACGACAAGAGAGAGGTAGGAGAACAGGAAAAGAGATAGCGCGCACGCCACGCTGTCGTGTATATTGTGTGTGTATGTGTGTATTGCGCACTTGATCATCCGGTGTAGGAAAACAAGACCGTCGGACTGGTAGTAGGTGTCACCGGAAAAGAAAGAGAACGAAGCCAATAGGGAATAGCTCCAAGAGGGAGCAAACAGCTAGTATCGTGAAAATGGATTTACGTGCCATGTTGAACGGACCGGACGGGGGCGCATCGAAGAAACAGCCTCCTCAACCAACCCTACAGCCATCGTCGTCGGCTACTTCGATTTTAACTCCCACTTCAGCCGCCCCAACGACGCCCTCTCACGCCGGTCCTCCGCCACAGTCCTTTAGAGACTACAGCCATTCCACTCACGCGTCGCCCGTTCCGCATCCCCGCGAATACCCTCCTCCTCCTCCTGCTGCCGCTCCGAATCACCCAAATCACGCCCCAGGATCTGCTGGCCCGTATCCATCGCCGACCTCGTATAATCCCCAGACCAACACGTTCGCAGGCAGGCCCCCTGTCCCTCCCCTTCAGCCCCCGGGTCCGCACGATCTACGATCGCCTGGAAGTGCCTCCATATCAGGGCCATCGCCATACCGACGCACACCCACCTCGTCCGTCAGCACTACAAGCGGCGGTTATCCATTTCCCCCGACGCAACAGCCACCTGTGAGCCCAGTGCAAAGGCACCAATACGGCCCACCCAGTGCTAGTGCTGGTCCGGGTGTTGGTCCGAGTGTGGGCGCTGGAGCATATTCTCGCGATAGCTACAGCAATCCACAACACGGTTCCGTCTCCTACGCACACGGCCAGCAGCAACCACAGCCATTGCCCCAGACGCCACCGGTTGGGACCCCTGGTGGTAGTCACCAGTATTTACATCAGAGATCCCACTCCATTCAGTCAACTCCTACACCTACCTCTGCACACAGCCAGCCACCTTCGTACGGGCCTCCTTATGTTCAAGGTAGTCCCGTGGCGACAACACATCCCCATCCGCTTCCTTTCGACCACCATCAACCCCAACCACAGCCTCAACGCCAACCGTCACAACCCTTGACACCTCTTGGGCAGCCGTTGCCTGGACCTCCGCGACAGTCACCGGCCGTGAGCTATCAGCAACCGCCCAGTCCATACCAAAAACGTATTTCTACAGTATCCACATCATATCCCTCCCAGCCGGTGCAAACATCGCCTAAACAACCGCCGCCTGCTTCTATTCAACGCATGTCCAGTGGCAGCAGTCACGGCACCTACGACGCTGTTGCCGAATCGCACCGCGGGTCACAATCCCGAAGCGAACGTGAAAGAAGTATGAGTGTCTCACCTAAGACACGTGTTCCTAGTCTGCCCAGCAACGGCGGTCATCGTCCACCATCTACCAGCAGTGACGCAAATCCCTACCAACCTCAACGTCTCCCAGCTCCAGTTAACCATAACACTATGGAACCCCAACACCCCAGTACCCCAGCCAAACGAAAATTGGAGCAGCGGGATCTTGGACCGGATGAGCTCGAGAGCGACCGCAGAGCACCGCCGCCTCCCCAGATGAACGGCAACCATACCATCCCTCTAACTACAGTGGCCCAGGCGTCCAGGTCGCCTGCCAACACACGACGAAAACGCACCAAGTACGATCAACCCCCGATCTGGGCACAAAGTGGCAAAGATCGTAACCAGCCCATCGCAAAGAGTCGCAACTTTGCTCTGAAGCATCACACTCGCCAACAAGGCAATGCAAGCGGACTTGTTAATGGAAATAACCAACATGATGCTAGCGGAAACGTCAAGTCGGAACACGTATCTCGACATCCTTCGCCCGAGGCTATGCGTTCTACGGTCGGCATCAAACCAGAGGAACCCAACCATATAATACCGCGTGATCCTCAGGTATTCAATGGCCAGCCGTTCCCTTGGGAGCCCAGCATCGGAAATGAGACACCCAAGAATATTGTATCTCGCGAAGTGGCCGACTTTTTAGGCATTAACGTCTTACAGTTCCCCCAGTTCGAGGAGGTCCATAGCCGAGGCGCACAGTTCGAGATCGAGGCCAAACTTGGTATTATTATCGACAAGCAGACCAATGATCGCATCTACTTCCCCGAGATAAGAGCCGGTGAGTGTGTGCTGAATGGCGGTAGGGTCGCCTTCCGTAGCTCAATGACCGAGGTAAGTTATCTGTTGAACTTGACATTCGTGATAGTATTGGATTGCTGACCCGTCCCGTCTATAGAGTCAACACTGTGACCTCAACGGTTACTTGAACGACCAAGTGAAGACCACATTTCCTCGCAACCCTACGGCAGCAACTCGCGTGCAAGTTCACTACGTACATCGCAGAGAGATAGACCGATTTTTCGAGCTCTCCCCCCAAATGCGTCAACGGATACCAGGCTGCGTCCTTGGTTTGCTGCCACAAAACGCACCTATCAAGGCGCGCGTAACGCATGACCAGAAGACTGGCAACGTGTTGGCTAAGATCGTCAAGGCGCGAATCGCCGACCTAAACATCCATTTCCCCCACTTGCCCCTAGACTGTCGCATAAGTATCAACATTGAATGGGACTGGGACGGCTCGGCAGAAGAGATTGAGCGCTTTCAGAACCCCAACAAGGAGAGGCAACCCGACCGCATCAAAGATAGACTCAGCTACAAACATGGCTTTTATCAGATCGACCTTACCCAGGTGACACAGGGGCACCCTACCTCGGGTAACCAAGCTCCCCAACCTCATATCGGTGCCGCCAAGGAGCACGAACTCGAAGTCGAATTAGAGGCGCGCCCGCTAATAGAGCATGGCCGTATGCTCATGCGAGGAGAACCTAGCAGATACGAGGACCTAGTCGACGGCCTCGTTAACAACGTGCGTCTACTGGCACGGCGCTGCCCACAACCACATTAGTTACCAGTATTATCTCCAGTAGAAGGAACTCAGGTATACAAGCATGGTTTGTTTAAAGAGTGGAGAGTAGCATTTGTTAATTTATGAACATAAGTAGCAGGTCGACCGTGGGCACTTTATTTGTTGCCGCTTCAGATAGGAATTTGATGTGAGGCAAGTAGGAAAAGCATAGTGCTTCCTATTATTCTTTTCCCCCCAGAACATGATACCAGTTCGGAGTTAGGCAACTGAAGTCGTACCGGGGTTAGCTAAGTCGATTCAGCTTTTCAGCGGCAGAGTTGATAGCATGGCGTGATGAATTGATAGGCGAGCTGCTCTGTTTTCTCGCTTTTCTACTCCCAGGTTAAAGTGCTGTGACGTAGCTCTGGAAAGGAATGATGGGATCTGAATGCTCCGAGGAGCGGATCCCCGCAGGAATCCATCAGTTATAATGAGGACGGAGAACGTAGGGTCCTTGTCCTCGCAAAAATCAATATTCCACCGGGGGCGTCAAACGTATAGTCCTTGTATGACATTTGCCTATTCACCTTAAAGGCATCAAATGCATAAAACCAACCAAAGGACAAGAACGGCGAGTTCTTATAAGACAAGCTCTTAAGACTGGAGAAACAGTAGTGATCTGGCATAGCAAAGTCTTAAGGCAGTGCGTAATACCAGGGTTCATACAAAATGTAACATATTTATACCAAGGTTACCTCCTACCTAAGATACCTTACACCAGGTACCTTCATAGGCTGAGTTACTCCCAGGTTTCTGAATGGATTATGAGATATCTCCATCTACCCCCAATTTAGGGAACACGATTAAAGAGCATGGCACCAGAATCACTGCGTAAAATGGTACACCAATAAAACTAGGAAAAGACCATCCATTAATACACGTGTTGCCTACGGCTAACTACAAATTGAGCGAAAGATCAAATGCCTAGGTACCTAGGTAGGTACCCAATATCTAGATCAGGCAGAGACCCCTGCCTCCCAAACAAAAGAAACCAAAGCAATACAGATCGAATTCGTCTCCAACTTCATATCTTCCCTCAGCTCTAACTCTACACTGATTCAAGTGAGTCAGTCTACATTCTATCTGCTACACCTATCCTGTGATCCACTAAACGGCTACCGCTCCTTTGCTGTCACTTTCTGTCCTCGAGCTCTCCTCCTTGGCTCCAGGGGCACGGCCACTTGGGCCTGGGATCTGGTTCGGTTCCTCCTTAGTGGTGCCACACCCGTCTCTTCCTCCTCTATGCCCTGTGACCCCGACAGCCTGGAGCTGTAGCCCGTGGAAGGCCTGTCACTCCGACCACTGCTTGGTCCGCTCGCTTGAGTAGCGAAAGTGGATAATGACCTGGCGGAAGAGGGTGGCATAGAAGACGTTCGAAAGCTAGACGATGCGGAGGTGGACGGCCTGTAGGAAGAAAAGGACCCACGGGTAGTTGGTCTGCTTGTCTGAGAGTCGAATGTTACCCGCGACCCAGAAGAGGTCGGCGGCATAGAAGAGGTTCTGTGGCCAGAGGTTCCGTGGCTAGACGATCCAGAGGTAACTGACCTATAGGACTCACCCCCGGTAGTAGTTGATCTATAGGTAGTGGCCCCAGAGGTCCCCGAGGTAGTTAGTCTAGTAGATGATATATCACTCCGGCTAGTGCCCGGCCTTATTGCCTGCCCAGCGCCGATTCCAGGCGGTGTAAGAGGCGCAATTTCTGGAGTAGGCGAAGCCCTATATTCCCAGGGATCGATTCCCATTCTCCTAAATCTAGCCATCCTCTCCTCATACTCCCTGGCCATCCTCCTTATGTGGTCCCAGTCAGGAGTAAATGCCCAGCTAGGACCATATCCCCCTGCTGGTCTACGAGGAGATGATGACCTGGATGTTGGTTTAGAGTCGGTCCGTGTGCGTTTAGGTGATCGATCCTCAGCTGAACTCTCGTCCCATCCTTCAGGGTCCTCATTTGACGAAGATGACCCTGTGTCGTCCAGTGGTATTATCCTGCCCCGGTATGGCGGCCACGGTAGTAGCCCGCTCCGGGTCCTCACGAAGTCTGGCCCTCCGAAATTCGGGTCATCCACAATGGACCCAATCGCTATGTCGAGGTCATAGGGTTCTGACCAGACTTTCTTGACACTGGCGTCGCGCACGGGGAACATGGTGTGCTTATATGCGGGATATCTCTTGACAAAATTAAAGTATGCGCTGCTAAAGTCGAAGTTTTCTTCCGGCAGGATCCATCCGCTGCGGTTAGGCATGCTGCCTCGTTTCGTGGTACCCAAACTACGACGAATCCTGCAAGACCTATTCTTATCCATATGCATCTATTAGGATCACAAGAGGGTTAGCTTAAGCTTAGTAGACCAAAGGTGTTCCTGAACTCACTTCGATTTCGTCTAGGTTGGTTCCTGCAGCTTTGAAGCATCGAGAACATCTCCAGTCTATGTCTGGCCAGATATCGTCATCTTCAGGCTCCAGTAGTAGGTGCCATCGGGGTGATGCTGCTCGCCGACGAGGGATTTTATCACGTTCGGTTGCTTTCCTCCATAGCACAAGGCTTCTCTTGGTGGAGGTCGACTCATCAGGGACATCTGCTTCTGGAGTCTTCTTTCTTTTGCCTGTATTTTTCTGGTCCTTGTTTCCCTTCGAACTGCCGCCCTTCCCGGAATCTGGGCCCTGACTTACGGCATCAATGGTCTTCTGCAGATCGTTGTCAGCCTCACCCTCACCATCACCCTCACCATCACCATCACCACTACCATCACCACCATCACCACCATCACCATCACCATCAGCGCCAGGCTTCGCAGGTTCCGGGTCGCCTGCAGAGCTAACAGAGCGGCTTGTGCGGACTGAGCCGCGGGGACCGGGGTTGGCAGGGGAAACCGAGGGACCGCCACATAGAGACGTGTGCTTTGCCTTCTTGGCGTCGCTGATATCGGCGAGAATTATACCGCAGTCGGGACAAAAGTCATTCAGCCGGCCGCCTGGTGGCTTGCAATGGTGCCTGTGATTTTCACGATAAAGTAAATCCATGGTTGAGTCGTATTCTAAACAACACAGCTCGCAGAAGTTGCCACGGTCGGAAATATCTCGCTGGACTTCGCCACATGCACAAGGTTCGTCGAAACCCCGGTCATCCCCGCAAAACATACAATATAGCCCGGGGGTAGATGGTCCAACCTTACAAACTTGATTGTGATGCTTCTGATCTTGTGCGTTCTTCAGGGTGGCTTGATTGCGTCCGCACCGGTTGCAGTATGGAGTTCCTGTTGCCCTAGGTCTACTACCTCTGGGAATTCCGAAAAGCTCTTTGAGATCGTCATAGTGCTCATCGAGGAAGTGTTTTCTGACGCCATAGCTATTATAGAACAGAAGAGTTGATTGTTTTGAACATAGGAAGCACTGCAAGACCTGATGCTCTTCTCGCATGTGTCGGGCAAGACCTTCACCGTCCCTGAACGGGAAGTACCGATTGCAATCCATATAGGGGCACTCTCTGATCTTTTGAAGCAGGTTTCCTCGTAGCGTGTGGACTTCTCTCTCCAGTCGTGCCACCTCACTAGGAGTCCGCATTGCAGTAATGAACCCCGGCACGTTGGGTCCTGTCCTGATGATGGTTTCAACAGGAGTGCCCTGAATCGGAATCCCGGGTTTTGCTGGGTTAGCAAAGACGCTGGGGATATCCCAGAAGAATCTGTCACGAAGTTTCTTGGCTCTGTCAGCACCGTCTCGGTTTTTGTCAGATCTTCTAAAAAAGTCGTTCATAGGACCATCAAACGGTTTTGGTTTCCATGTATGCTCATAGTGCGATGACAGTTTGTCTATATTGGCCAGGTCGTAGCGTGGACCCCATGTTGTCTCCTTTTCCACAACTTTGTCCCGAAGTCAGCTGGATTCAAATTCGAGAGCTTCTTTAACACTTACCCCATTCATTGGTCCAATGCTCGAGAGATATCGTGATCTCCGGCTCAGTAATTCTCCTCACGATCGCTTGCCATTCCTCCTCGCTCGTATCTATCCTAATAGCGAACTCGACTAGGTTCGCTTTCCAAGTAGACTGGACTAGGTGTAGAACTTGATCCTTCTGGTTGCCCGAATACTCGGTGTATAAGGTAGACTTGACCAAGGCCTTGAACGCCTCTAGTGTGGCATCTACGCCATTGATGTCCATGGTGAACTGTCGTCTTGTAGCGCCCCGCGCCTGGAATCGATAATCGTCGAACACAGGTCGAACTACGATACTCAGTGGCTTGGTCTCGGTATGAATTCTCGGACCTAGGAAACCATGTAGTATGAGCCGCCAGTCGGCGAGTGTCTGGTCGTCAATCTCGTTATTCGTAATATTCAACCGACTTGGCCTATGATTGATGTTCAAGTACCTTTCCCCCGGAATCCAGACATCGAGACCAACCCTCCGCCTGGAGCTTGATGCGGATGGATTAGCTGCGGTAGCTAGGTCGAGCAGTTTTGAGAGACCAGGACGGTAGTCAAAACCATCTGGGGACGTGAGGCCGCCTTGGGGTTTGAGGTCCCTCCACAAGAGGAACACTGATTCGCTTTTTGATGGCTCCTGAGACCAGAACTCGGTACTGTAGGTATGGCAGCCTGGGATCCAAACAGCGACACAGTTTGTCGGCAGCGGGATCTCACTGATAGATATAGTAGGCAGTTCGCCGTTCTCAGCTTGGTCTCTGACAACCTGGTCCCATACTAGAGAGGGGGGATCGAATAGCCCGTAACTCAGGCCCCCTTCTTCTTCTATTGTGAATTGGAGATATCTGTGGGGGGCATCTGGGAATAGTACCTGCATGGCACGTAGATACTCGCCCAAGTATTGGTTTGGTTTATAGGTTAAATCGAGTGTTTGGGGAGCTTTCATATATGTCATGTTCTGGCTAACCTCGTTCCACACCCGAACTATGTATCGGTCAAGCTTCCAAGGTGGCTGAAAGAAGGGGGGAGGTGTCTCTTTATCGAAATACACAAAGCAGTTATGATTCTCGGCCGACTCAGCATCGTCGAACCACTTTTGAAGCAAGTTGAATATGGGATCATTCTCGGGCGATTTAATGCGCCCGTGATAGATCATGCCGTTTGTTCGGCTAATTGGGTGGTCAAGATCATTTACTCCCCAGATCTCGACGCATATCGTATAGTCGAGTTGTTGTGCGACCCCCAACAGGAGGTCTACGGCATCAACGAAACTCAGATATAAGGAACTGCTTGGCTTCGTTAATACCGATCCTTGGTAACCCCATACTCGCACCCTACGGCCGCTCGCTCGGTATGCAACATCCTTGTCGACCTCGAATTCCCAACCCACATCCGCGGGCTGGGCGCCACCACGGAGCTTCATGGATGGCAGCTCCTGCTTATACCTGACTCTTGGGAGATAAGTGCTGGTGACTAGTAGCACACGCCATTAGAGTTAATTGCCAATATGAAGAACTTATAATAGATATTGGGGCTACTTACCACGATTCTTGGTGTCGCCGTATGTCCTGTTGGTGTGTTCATCTAGGAACTGGAAGGGGTCCATTTCGATGTACCGGTCTTCGGCGCCGAAGTCCAGATCCAACGACAGGTCCACACCCGGTAGGCCGGGCTTTAGCGGCGCGATGGGCAGCCCGAAATAGAGAAGGGTTAATTTGAGCGCTAGCGAGGGTTCGTACTCTTTAAAGCGTGACTCTAAAATCCGTTGGTAGCGGACGGTGTTCTCCCTCTGCACTTGGACTAGCTCCGGCGGAGATGTTGCTGCCTCGAAGAGGAATAGCTCGTGAGGTTCAAATGTCTTGTTAAAGATGTCCTCGATGGTGGCTGTAGTCTCCTCGAGTAGCGTGCGGAAGTAGGCTTCTATCCGAAGGAAGTCCGCGTGGTTCTGATCTATGAGGGGATTCGCTCGAGCCTCAAAGGGTATCTTCTCTAACCAGTGCTTAGGCTTTTGCCGCTCCTTGGCTCTGGCTGGGGCATTCAGTTCGGATTTATTTGTTGCGTTACCTGTTGCTGCGTTGTTTGCAGGGGTAGTCATGGCGACGAGGGGTGTGGTTGTACTTTATGAAGAGAGGGAAGGGAAACCCGTTGGCGGCACTGAGCAGAATTCTCAATGCTTTTGCATTTGAGGAATGAAATCCTGCCGTACTATGTATGTAACAAAAAGCAACCGACGGGAGAAGGAAATGGTGAAATTGTTTCCTCCAACGAACAAAGATGACGGTCCTCTCCTTGCTATATCTAAGAGATGACCCGATTCAGCTTCCTCAGGGACTTGAATAGCATTCCTGGCCTTCGATGCGGAGAGGAAGGTTTATGCGCTAGAGATGAATGCATTCCATTCTGTCTCTTTCCATCATTATGCCAGCTTTCCACCCAAGCGCGAAGACAAAAGAGAAGTCGACTAGCCTTTAGCCGTATTCGGCTGCACAAGCCAATGTCTTTCAGATTGCATGGTAGTCGTAGAAGGATGGAACCCGTTTCCGGATATGTCGAAATCTAAAAACATCTTTAGAGAGGAAAGGAGACGCGGCTTTCAGGCATCAAATACCGGAAATTGACCTGTGATACAATCCGCAGAGAATAACCGTATGATAGACATCCTTTCGAGATTCTTTGTTGTAAATAGAACTTATATCTTCTCGTTGAGAATTCTATGGCCTTCTTCGCCGTCGGAACTTGGTATACCTGACGGGTACGAGGCCTAAGGAGTAACCTAGGCGTTTGTATGCGCCTACAAATGACTTTCTCTTGCTTGTATTACCAGGGCTATTCGATTGACTGCTTTCAGATACTTTCTACATTGATACCTAGGTAGTTAATCAAAAATTGTTATTTCGAGGCTCTGTGCATTTCGTGCGTACTGTCGCGTTGGTACAGTGGTACATTCCATCGTGTCGAGCATTCCACGCTGCATAGGGCGTTGCTTTCGGCTCTTGGCTTCTGTAGGATTGTTTCCGTTTTACCCCAATTACGAACAATTTAGCATCGCTCACCCCACTATGAGATCTCACTCTTACTACCTACTTGAGCTATCTCTAGGAGGTGGTCAAAGAGCTACAGTTATGTTATGGTAGACGGCTTTGGATAACTTGTCGGGAGCCACTTACGACCGGTTCACTAAATGAACCAGGAAATTTCTAATCATAGACGACTAGAGAGGGAGGGGGCTAAAGTACTCACGTTCTGCTATGTGCCTAAGCCTTCAAATGCGACGTGCCGCCTTAAGCTAGGCTTTCACCAGACAGCTTCAGCCGAGTACGGCAAATGGTGCCCGGTTACGCAAAAGAAGTATTCCTATACCACGGGTCAACATCATTCGTGAATCATAGGGTATTCTCCTCGCAGTAGCTTCCCCACTTCATCCGAAATCGCTGGACGTATATGCAAATATAGACTTATCCAGATGTTCATCAGCCGAGGTCGCGTAATGAGAAATTCGTATAATTATCAGACGAGATAGCGGGGGAGCATTCTGTTCCTCCAAACACTCTTCGGTTTGCCTGCGTGAAGCGTTCGGACGGGCCTGTCCTCAATTCCTTCTCCAGCTTACACCAAGACCCTGCCGACCGTTACTCACAAGGACAGATAAAATGGAATCTGGCCCGCAGCAGACTCTCCTCGATGTACTGCGATCGTATAGCGCGGTAGACTGCGACACATTTGATGACGAAGGTATGCTAGTTGTCCACCCGCTAGGAACGAATAGCAGGACTTGTGAGAAACTCACCAGCCGGGGCAGTGCCGAAGCGACTCGGTCCGTTCATGGATTGTACGTCGAATCAGGTGGGCTTCATCGGTCAATATTATGAAGGGGCGCAAAGAGCTAAAAGCATACGAGGCTATTGCATATCATGAGTTGACCCGCCTGGACGGGGATGGGAACTCTGTGCACGCGCAGCTGATTCAAGATGCGATTGACTATGCGTCGTCGAAGAGCTCAAAGTATCCCGATGTGGCTGTAGCCGAGTTAGCCGTGGAGACTATGATGGTCAAGCTGGCTCTCAGAATAGTGCCTTACTTGAAGGGATACTCTCATATCCAGACAAACCCGAAGTACGCCTATAACAAGCAGAAGACTATAGAGAACGGGAAAAGTAAGCGCTCCTTTAATTTAGCAATTGAGGCTCCCGCCTTGCTGACGGAGACCACCCTCAGGGATCGTCGCACTATTCAAGGATCTGGATCCGACATATGATTCCCGGAGGGTTTGCATTAAGGTGCCGTCCACCTGGGAAGGCATACAGGCTTGTCGTAAGTTGGAAAACCAAGGCATTGCTACACTGGCGACAACCATGTTTTGTCTTGAACAAGCCGCGCTCGCGGGTCATGCAGGCTGCACTTATATTGCACCGTATATCAACGAGCTACGAGTGCATTTTGACGAGCAGTATGTTTGACTGGTTGGGAGATCAACCTGAGTCGAGCGCTGATCTTTGTGTGCATCTAGTTACGTTGACCAGCACAAGGCATTTGACTTCGCGGGATCCGCTCAGCGATATTATGAGAAGATCGGAAGCAAGACACAGGTCTTGCCAGCCAGCCTGACGTCAATCCAGGAAGTCATGAAGCTGGCTGGCGTTCATCACATCACCGTCGCCCCTCACCTGTTGACCAAATTAGCGGAGACGCCGGCTAATCCCTGGGAAGGAGAGACTGGGAGTGTATTCAAAGATAGGATAGACGAAGAGTTCGGCGATTACAGCGGCATACTAGACGATGAGAGCGCTTGGCGCTTAGCCTTCACCCGGAGCCAGGAGGGCAAGGCCGAAGTTAAGAATATCCAAGCCATCAACATATTCTGTGACAAACAGGATGCTCTTGAAGGTCTAGCACCGCGATGAAGGATGTAAATGGCTACCTCCTACCTAACCTAGGGGTACCTCCCAGTCTGAGAAGTAGGTAGGTAGGTACCTAACCTACCTATACCTAGGTGGTAATGAATTTCAGCTGATGGATGTGCGGAGCTGCATGTTGGTGTTTCTTCAGGAATATGTGTCTTTAGCTGCGTTACGCCTAGAGTAGTGGCTTGATTTGGATAGAAACGAATATCACGGTAGGGCCACACCGACCGTTGCTTGGAGGCCTGTACCTCACCCCCAACTTAGGCCGTACTTGTACCTACCTACCTAGGTAGGTAGGTACGCGTAGATGCACCCCAAAATTAATACCGATAGGGCAAGAAAACCTCGTTTTGGGGTAGGGGTATTACGCCTCTACCTATTACTGGAACCGAATAATTCCGTATTTATGACAAAGCAAAGCAATTGGCAAAATTGCACTGGGAAGATACGAGGAAACGAAGGAGGGCTCATCTTGAACCGGGAAGCCGGGCAAACTAGCTGTTCTTCAGCTTGTTAGGGCTGGCTGGCTTGCAGAAATCATTGGCGTCCTGACCTGGACCTGTGTGGATCAGTGGAGGCTGATAAGACACTCACTTCTCATTGGATTCCAAGGCGACGACGCGACCTGGAACATGGGGTGACCGGGAGGGTGCATTTGGCACCCCTGCACTTCTCATGGTTCCGTTATCATGGAGGCGATTTGGGGGGGTTCTATCTACAGAGCAAACCAATTGCTGCCATTCGGCATGGCATAAAGTCTAACCTCGTCTCTGCTTCATGTCTATTGCCTCAAGGGGGCGTTTCTTAATAGTAAATATAGCATTGAAGTCGGGTGAGAGATTTGTCACTATGAAGGGCCCGTCGATAATCGAGCTTAGAAGGAGACTGACATCCCTTCACTCTTGGGAGCTTCCCAAGCAGGCCGGGGCACTCGCCCCATCACATGTATGGACGAACCGTGATATGGGTATGGCTGCGCCATCCTACGCGATATATCATATTGGAGACTAACACGGGATCGAACAGATCCGACACCCATCGGGGATCAGACTTGGGATACGTGGAATATTTTGGCGTACTGGGCTACCGACACAATCAACTTGGCGACATGGCAGACAGCTTCTGCCATACTTGCCGTAGGTCTGAGCTGGCGGGAAGCAATTCCAATCATGGTAGTCGGCAACTTCTGCGTTGCCGTCCCTCTGGTGCTCAACGGCGCCATCGGCGCGAAACTCCATGTTCCTTTCTCCGTGATTGCGACCAGCGGCTTCGGTTACTATCTAAGGTATTTCTGCATCGTGAGCCGAGCCATATTGGCTATGTTTTGGCTGGGCATACAGGTAATTGCGAAGACACCTCCCGGAGAAGATATTTGCCCTAAGAACGTTAAGTAATTTAATTTCACCTAGGGCGCGAATGGTGCCCAGTGCATCACAATCATGTTACGTGCTTGGGCGCCATCGTACAACGACATACCAAACCAGCTTCACGAGTCCGCCGGCATCACGACGCAGGGTATGATCTCGTATTTCCTGTTCTGGATTATCCAATTGCCGCTACTCCTCATTCACCCCACTAAGTTACGACCTCTCTTCTGGGTGAAGCTTGTCGCCGCGCCGGTTGCTGCCATTGCTATGATGGGGTGGTGCATTAAAAAGGCCGGAGGGGGCGGTGATATTTTCGCTCTGCGCGCGACGGCTAGTGGACCCCAGTATGCCTGGCTGTGGTTAACTTGCATGTCGAGCGTGACGGGTAACTGGAGTACACTGGCGGTAAACATACCCGATTTCACGAGATATGCGAAGTCGGCCAAGGGTCAATACATTCAACTCCCCGCGATGCCCATTATCTTCACTGTGTGTGGTGTGCTCGGAATCGTGACGACATCGGCGAGCAGAGTATTTAGTGGAGAATATCTTTGGAATCCATTGGAGATTCTTGCTATCTGGCTTGACTACGGCCCTGGTGGGCGGTGCGCTGCTTTCTTCGCCGCTCTCGCCTGGTACGTCGCTCAGGTACGTAGACCCTGATATAAGATGGAGTACCTAGATTGGGTGGTAGCTGATGAGAAGGCAACCGAACTGACATATCGTGGAAAAGGTTGGTACCAACATCACAGCCAATTCAATTTCGGCGGCCAACGATTTAACCGTCCTTTGCCCTCGTTGGATCAACATCAAGAGAGGCTGCATTATCGCTGCGATCATTGCCGGCTGGGTGCTTGTGCCGTGGAAGATCCTAAGCTCTGCGCAGACCTTTCTTGCCTTCATGGGCGGCTACGCTGTCTTCCTCGGACCTATGGCTGGCATCATGGTATCGGACTACTGGCTTGTCAAGAAGACGCACATCGACATTCCTAGCTTGTATAACCCAGATGGCCGTTATCATTACGTCAGTGGTTGTAATTGGCGTGCAGTGGTGGCCTTCCTTGTACCTGTTGCGCCTCTACTTCCTGGCTTGGGTTTGAGCATCAGTGGCCCTAGCGCTGTCCATATAAACGAGGGTGTCACCAATCTCTATACCTTTAATTGGCTTTTTGGATTCGTGACCTCGATTGTACTTTACACAATCCTGAGCTACACCGTGCCGGCAAAGGAGACCCTATTGGAGGATACGATATGGGATTTGGATGGCACCGCTATCGAGGCGCAGCTACGGGAGGATGATTATGGGGCCGAGAAAGCGTCTGGTGCCGGTCCATCCGAGAAGATAGGGATATCCGATGCGAAATCCTAGTGAAGATCCTAAGCACGATCCGATGAGTAAGGTGTTCTAGTCCTTTCTCTGATTCAACAGATTTGATTGGGCATCCGGGCCTATGTGCATTGTTAATTCTGGCCGTTGCTGCATTTCGAGGGCATCTTAGTAGACGGAAATGCGACGTGCTACTGTTCGACTTCAACCCCTAGTGTCCTCGCGGCTCCGCGTCTTACGCGAACGTCCTGCGGCGGTGTGACGACCCGTTAGTGAATCGACCGACTCTGGTAATGTTGGTAAGCCTCTTCGAATTACATCCATGGAGAGGAGTTGACTCTTGCACATTTGGTCTAATGGTTGTCCGCATCAAAGACACATGTATGTAAGTCTCCATTCAGGGGCAACTGCTAGTTGATGGGGGAGTTAGAACTTTTATCTCCGTATACGTGATCAGGACAGATCCTATACGCTGTCATTATTAATCATATAAGGGGGGCAATATGTGCAACGTAGTACTTATACATCATAGCGGCTCCTGATTACACAATTGTACAGGGTCTATTCCGCCGATCCTGAGTCCCTGTATCTAGCTATCCTTATCCCGGGCCAATACGATGAATAGAACGTCGGATTTTCCGGGGTTTAGGGGCATGGATACCGGGAATAACTTCGTATTTCAAATGCATTGTTGACGTAATATTGTCCTCTATACCACAATGCTACGCTACTTACTATCTAGCCTCGCGTTTACCCCTCGGCGCGAGTACAGGGGGGTTTGCCGCGAGTACCTAATCGAACCAATTTTTCAATTTTCTTTATTATTATCTTTGACCCTTTCGAATTTTGCTATCTAGGATGCCGCATTCAAGCATTGTCGATCCTTTGTTGTTAGGAGGTTGCTTTGAGGAAAAACGAGCATGGTCAAGCTTGGACGTATTTTGTCGCAGGCTACGGCGAAGCCATATAGAACTGCCCATCTAGAGCTTGACGAGCGCCCATACCTTAATGAGCATGGGCATGTCGACTTTAAGCCTGGCGATATCGAGAACCCGCATAACTGGTCAACCCCTAGGCGCTGGTACGTAACAGTATGCGCAGTTTTACTCGTTGTAAATGCGACCTTTGCTTCTTCTGCTGTATCTGGCTGTTTTGGTGTAAGTTTTCTTTCGAACTTCGGCAACATCGATTATAGGACGTCTTCTACCATAGCATCAGACCCGCTAACGACTTTGGTCTTAGAGTATTTCCAAAGAATTCAACGTTTCCGAAGAAGCGGCCGGGCTCACTATAACGCTTTTCCTCCTGGGCTACTGTGCCGGTCCTCTTATTTTCGCACCCTTATCAGAGGTATGGAACTCTGACACTACTTGGTGAAGGGGGACACTAATTGGCCTAGTTCTACGGGCGAAGATGGATTTTCTACAGTACCTTTTTGCTCTATATAGCATTCAACTTTCTCTGTGCTTTTGCGCCGAATTTCGGGAGCTTGCTCGTCGGCAGGTTCCTTACCGGCACATTCGTGAGCGCCCCGCTGAGCAATAGCCCCGGCGTGCTCGCAGATCTATGGGGTCCAGTTGAGCGTGGCAATACTATGGCAGCGTTTTCATGCATGGTTTGGGTCGGACCAGCCTTAGGACCAGTAGTCGGAGGCTTTCTCGAACTCAAGAAGGACTGGAGATGGAGTTTCTACGTTTTGCTCTGGCTCGGAGCTGGCACAGCAATCCCCATGTTCACCATTCCGGAGACTTTTGGTCCGATGATACTCGTACATCGGGCTCGTCGCATCAGGCGAGCTAAAATCCCGGGTTACGAAAATGTCAGGGCACCGGTGGAGGAAGGTGATCGCACACTCCTAGGAATCTACAAGGTGGCTCTCACAAGGCCGTGGATCATTCTGTTCGATCCGATTTCGTTCCTGTGCGCGGTCTATATGTCCGTCGTGTACACGTTGCTCTATATGCTCTTCACGATTTACCCGATAGTTTTCCAGCAGCAACGTGGATGGAACGCTGGGGTTGGCGAACTACCCCTGATTGGGACAGTAGTTGGCTCCTTTATTGGTGGTATCATAGTCCTTTTCGATTCAAAACGCAAGACGCAGAAGATGGAGAAGGGGATCCCTATGAAGCCTGAGGATCGGCTGACCCTTGCTATGATTGGTGGTGTTGGATTCCCCGCCACGATGTTTTGGTTCGCATGGACGGCCAATTATAGGTAGGTAAGACCAAATCCCCCAGCACTGAAGCATGCCTGACGGATAGCAGCTGGATCCATTGGATCGTCCCGACAATTGCGGGAGTGTTCTTGGCTACCTCACTTATGCTCATTTTCGTAGGGTATCTGAATTATTTAGTCGATTCCTACTTAATGTACGCTGCGTCTGCGATAGCGGTCAATACCGTCTGCCGCTCGGCATGCGGTGCGGCGGCACCATTATTCACCAACCAAATGTTTAACGCGCTTGGCATTGGCGGTGGTGGCTCATTAATCGGAGGCGTCGCGACGTTGCTGGCTGTGATTCCGTTCGCGTTCTATAAATACGGCGAACGTATTCGCACACGTTCGAGGTTCGCCCCAACCAGTCCTAAGAAGCCCGATGACGAAGAAGCGCAGCGAACTGAAAAGGAGGAGGGGTCCGTAAAGGGCCGTGCTGATCTTCCGCCAACGCTATCAGAGTCGTCTAGCACAATGATAGATGAAAAAAGAGATGAGATACGCGCTGGAAAACGACGCGAGAGCCAGGATGATGATATCCAAAACGACTTGGGAGAACCTAGAGACGAAAATGTAGAGTTTGGGAGGCAGTAACAGGACTCTGGTAAGAAAGCGAGGACGTCCTATGCATTGCATGAGCGTTGTGATTATAAAGCATTTAACCTAGAGCATTGGGAGCATCAGATAGCCAAAATTGCAATTATGACCATAGAAACTCAGCTATAGAAACTCATATGAAGAATCTTGATAGTAATGATGTTGTATTAGGAAAGGTTTAGAGTCTAAGAAGCCTTGGAACAAGCAGGATGGATTAGATACCCCTCCATCTACGGTGCCTCGCACTTGCCACTATCGCGTAGGTACCTGCCACCATCTCGGGGGCGTTGAAATCCTCCGGTCGCAACCCCAAAACCTTGTCACATTTCGCGCATGGACTTACAGAGGTACTTCCCCTTCTACATGTACATGTACCAGGTATGTGGGCTGGCGGGGTGAAAACTTATGTGGATCTACCTAATCTATCTTGATAGTTGCATAAGACATGTCTCTATGTGAATAAATAAATTGGACACCTGGTAACATTGCCTTAGGGCACTTGCCTCCTATTTATGTAGTTCTATTGTAAGATTGACTGACCACATATTCATGACCTTCGAATACCATGCGCTTGCATCCCCGTTCTAAATCATGGCTACCTATGTAGTACGACGAGGCCCTCATGTGCTATAATAGGTGCCTATAAATTCTAAACACATAATCCCTCTAAAATCTCAGTCATCCAACGTTGCAGGATGCAGAGCTACTAGGTTGGCTTGAAATCATCGGATATGGCTGGGGGGGCATTCAGCAGATCATTTACAATATTTCGAGTATGATCTTAGTTCTTAAGGTACCTACCTCTTAAAGCACTGACTTACTAGTCATTCAAGAGCGTCACGATCCGAAGACCCTAAAACGCCTGCATATATCAAATGTTGCCGGTTCCTGAAACCTTCGTGAAATCTCGGAGCTCCTGCTCGGGCCGCCGACGATTTTTATGATGGCGGGGATGACGTCTCATGTTTTGGGGAATCCGTTTGCTCGAGCCCCTGTGCTCTGTCTACAAGTCAGGTACCTTGACATTATGAGTTATCGGGAGTATTTTTACACCCATGGATATTTCAATCATCATTGAGCTGGTGATCACTTCTACGGCCAACTACCGCCCGTAGGCTATCTGCATGCGACCCTACATTTGCTATCGTACTTGAACAATACCTGTAGCTACCTACCTCCTTTTGTTCTCTCGTACGAGCTTCAACATATCCTAACTACACAAATACCTACCTCCTATATATCCTATGAGATTAACTTGCTCTTAGACTCCAAACTCATTCCTAATTCCCGAAATCTATTTCTACCTAGTTAGAAGCCGATCCACCGTCCGTCGCAACGTTATGTATTCTGAGCGGCGATATGTCTGGCTCCATATGGCTTACCCTGTTTGGCCGGCGATATTAGCTCAATACTCCTTGGCATTTCAGTTCATGCTTACTATATGAGTTGCATCTTGTGGAGAGAAGCGGCAGCAACAGTAGTACAATGAACCATTCTGCAGTCTCTGAGGGGATATCTGAACTATCTGAATTGCCATATGGAGAGTTATTGGTGTCACGCAGATTTATATATGATGCGTACTACGCTATCCTAATCCACCGGAGCCGTATTATAAGAGATCGGCACCCGTTTCCTCGAGCGCGGTGAAGCAGGTGGCCTCCTTAGTGGTACCTATAGAGCAAGTCAATGGGCTCCTCTACGTCCCAGAAACCCAGAAAACGCGTAGCCAAATCGGCAATCTCTACCTCGAATATGGCCGCTGGAAATGAGCTTGCTGGTCCCCTTGCAAGGGGTGTTTTTGCAACTGCGAAGCAGTCATTGGGTGATCTTTTTCGATGGAAACAGAGGGTCGTCGTCACAAACGAGCTTGGCGAATCCTATGCTGAGTGGCAAGCTCCCGAGAGGCTCAGGAATCCCATCTCGCTTTTCATGCTACTGAATCCTAGAGATTGGATATACTTTCTCGTTGGGCTATTCGCCTGGACTGCGGACGCTTTCGATTTTCATGCTCTCTCAATCCAGACTGTCAAGTTATCGAACTACTATGGGCGAACAAAGACCGATATATCCACCGCGATTACGTTAACGCTGCTTCTACGCTCCGTCGGCGCCGCCACCTTTGGCCTACTTGGTGACCGATTTGGTCGGAAATGGCCAATGGTGGCCAACTTGATCGTTCTTGGTCTGCTACAAATTGCGACAATTTACTGCGTCACTTTTGAACAATTCCTAGCCGTCCGATCTCTTTTTGGTCTGTTTATGGGTGGCGTGTACGGAAATGCCGTGGCTATGGCTCTCGAGAATTGCCCGTAAGTCCCCTCTAATTATCAGACCCTTTCATCGCACTGACGGGCCATCTAATGAAATAGGAACGAGGCACGCGGCCTGATGAGCGGTATTCTCCAGCAAGGCTACTCTCTCGGATATGTTCTCGCGGCCTGCGCTAACCTTGGCGTTGGTGGCGCGACGGATACCTGGAAGACGGTCTTCTGGATTGCGTCTGGCCTTTCCTTCGCCGCTGGGCTTCTCCGTTGCTTTTTCCCCGAGTCGAAGCAATTTAGGGCGGCCAAGGAGGCTGGTCGGCACATTTCAGCAGGCGATTTCTGGAAGGAGACGAAGTTGATGCTCGCCAGTGAGTGGCGTATGTGCATCTACTGTATTATTCTGATGACTTGGTTCAACTACTACGCCCATTCGAGTCAAGATAGCTACACTACGTTCATGTTGGAGTCTAAGGAGCTTCTTAACGACGCTGCTACTCGCGCTAGCATCCTTATGAACACGGGATCTTGTGTTGGTGGCACAATCATTGGATACCTATCTCAGTTTATCGGGCGACGGAGGGCCATTGTTGGTGCTGTATTGATCAGCTGCTGTCTTGTTCCGGCCTGGATTCTGCCCACGACAGAATCTGGCCTATCGGCCTCTGGATTTATGATTCAGTTCTTTGTCCAGGGTGCCTATGGTGTTGTTCCTATTCACCTCAACGAACTATCACCGCCTGCTTACCGATCTACCTTCCCGGGCCTCGCATACCAAATCGGAAACATGATATCTTCGCCAGCGGCGCAGATTGTCAACGCTATTTCCGAAACTCATTTTGTCATCAGCAAGAGCGGGAAGGTTGTCGATGGCTACGGCCCAACTATGGGTATCGCGCTTGTTATTTCCGCGGTTGCTATCGCAATCACAGCTTCTTTGGGGCCGGAGAAGCGTGGTCGGTCCTTTGAACGCGCCGGGCCTGCTGGCGCTAATATCTACGATGAGGCCGAGAAGATTATGGATACCGGTTCGATGAGTGACTCGAAGACGCACAAAGCGACAGAGCTAGAGGCTAAGAAAAGCGAAGTCTAAATAGAATCCACGTCTACCCCTATATGGAGAACGACGGTATGGGCCGGCGGTCAGCCGTGCGGATGTCGCTCTCTCTGGTTCTTCGAACATAAATTCGACATTGAAGTTGTGTAAAGTAATATCTTCGCATACAAGATGACATAATTCAACTCAGCGCTCAGTCTAAGAAAAATTGGGTGTCAATCTACCTAGGTAGCTAAGTTATCCAAGAATTTATGCCAAGGGTTAAGTTTGGATAGACCCACATATACGCTGAGCCTCCAAGACGCAGGTTGCGGCTTCAAGGAAGTCACTGCTGGACTGGGTTCGCGTAGGTAGGTGCTTTTCGAAACGTCGGCGTCTATTACATGTTTTACTACATGTAGGTTATCTCAAGTTTTGACTACTACCCGACGTCGCTTGCCAGATCTCTACCCTCATTGGCGTTGCCCGTTTCAGGCAGCCGCTGAGCCCTCAATTGTCCTTCTAGTTGTCGCGTTGCTGGTTTCTCGTTGCTTCTTTAGTACCAAATCACGGTGCTGTCTTTCGTTACCTAGGTAATGCGCCCTCTCTTCGTAATGGTAATGAAGGCTGTCGACGCCGCCAGATCGTCTCCTTCTTTGTCCTTGGCAAGTCGTCTTTGCGATTGCTTCATGCAAACTCTGTCGTCTTCCCTGTCAGTTTCGTCAAATTTCTTCACCTTCATCGCCGAATACGCACTATTGCCTTTCTTAAGTCTTGTCTCTATTTGTGCGCGTCGCGTTCCTGCCACGTCCCTCACCGCCACCGCCACGATTATTGCTGTCACTACCACGCTTGAGGTCGGGTAATCGCCCAATTCCTCAAGTCTGGGCCAACTCAACTAAGCTTGCTTGGTTGAGGCCAGGGAAACATTAATTTGCCGAACGCCGCCCAGCAGAGCAGAAATTGTTGACAAGGAATTCTCACGATGGATTATCAAGGGATCAGCCCTCGCGGAAGCAAGACGCAGATGAAGGCCAAACCCTGTGAGTTCTCTTCACTTACGTTATGGCCTTTCATGCTAACATAATTGACAGCCGAGTACTTCCCGCCCATGGATGGTCAGTTCATATTCAAATGCAATAAAGCCCCTACACTTTCAACTAACGATTCTTCAGACATCTACTCCCGCCCGGTTGATAAAGATGCGCTTGAGCTCTTTGCATGTCTTGCTGAAGGTCAAGTGAAGGCTCACACATGTACAGGCATCTCCACCGTCAGACTATGGTTGGATGCTCATGCCGCCGAAGAGAAAGACAATGCAACAGACCCTTACCAGCAGTATCTGACGGTAGTGAGAAAGACTGCCGGTCGTAAGTACAAACACGTGCTCAGATACTATCCAGTAGCCTGTATTAACAATAATAACAAGGACTACTTGCCGAAGAACTGCAGTGTCAGCAAATAGGCACCGCACGGCCAACCTCAAAGGTTCTGAGTGCTGCGGTGAAGCCAACTCCCACGAGCACGACAAAGACAGGCCACAATGGAGAAGTATCTATGTCGACTCAGGCCCCCAAGGCGGTTCCCCCTAACCTAGGAACATCCACTCTGGGAAAACTCAATCCACAAGCCAAGCCATTTTTCCCACCATCGCCCGCTTCGAAGCAGACCCCTCATCCGGATGAGGGTAAGCCTGCTGCCCACGGCCTCGCAGCCTTCAAGGCGTACTGCAAGAAACGGGGACTCCGTGTCTCGTCGGCGAAGAAGGAATAGGTTAATGGGGGTAGCGCACCCGTATCTACCGACGGTCTAAAGGGGTAAGCTGGGGCAATATGAATTGCGACCACTTTGCGATGATTATTTGAGGCTCGTTGAGGTGTCTTGAGATACCTCAGGTAGACCTCCTTTATATTGCGTCAAGTTAGTAGAACAACACCTTACGTATCACTGTGTAAGGTGACTGCTCAATGCGAATGACTTTCGTCGTATGTGCCTAGGTAGTGTTAGAGGTAGATCAACATAGGCAAGGGTTGGGTCTCTAATTTCCTCTGTGAATGCCCAACATTTATGAAAATAACATCATGCCCATTTCCTGTGATTGAATGCAAAGTTGCTCTTCCGGCCTTGCATTGAACCAACCCGTCCTATGGATGTGATGTGCTTGCTATTTTCACCGCTGACCCGCTTACCGAGAAGCTTGTAGGCCTCCTAACGTAGGCCGTATCGAGTTACTGGGCCAGTGAGATGCCAAGTGTGTCGTTCGTTGCTAGCTTGTAGCTCAACTTGCTTTTTTTCTAAGAGCTAGGTACCTAGGGTAATTTGGACGGTGGTCGATATCCAAAGATCCGCCAAACTGCTAAATCATTTTAATTATATATTTAAACGATATAACACATTCTATTATAAGGATATTTATAACTAATATATATTTATATTAGATTATACATTTATATAATTATATATTTAATTAAAGGGTTAAAAAGGGTATTATTAAGAAAAGGTTATAAATATATACGTTAATATTATTTTCATTCCTTCGATAAAAACTTAATAAAAAGCTTAAAATAATTGATTAATGGTATTTATAAATAAGCCTGTTAAATTATCTACTTTAATTTAATATAAAAGATTAATTATCTTTTATTTTAAATATAAAGTAATTATAAATTTCATCTTTTTAATAAATTTAAACTTTTAATGTTTAAACCCCTTTAAATTAAGCCTTTAATAAATCTTTAAATTTTAATAAGATTATTTCTTAATAAAGATGTTAAGTTAAGATTAATATGTTTTATCGTAAATATTTATAATATTATAATATGTTAATTTTAACTTTAATTCTGAGAACCTTTTTTTAACTTATCCGAAATAAAGTATATAATTATTTAATTTTTTTTAATAGTAAATTAATTCCTTAATTGTAATTCTAAATCTTTATAATTAACCTTTAATGTTTAAATTCTTTAATTTAATTTATTATAATAAATAATTAAGTTTTAAAATTCTTAATTACTTAAAAAATAATATTTAAAGTTGGTTAAGATAATTTCGCTTTATTAAATATTAAAGATAAAATAAAGATTATAATAAATACGTCAATTATTTTAATATGTTTACTTACATTTATTATGGTTAAAATAAGAATTTTATCATAATTAAAGTAAATAAATATATATTAAACTTATGTAAATATTTATTATTATAACCATTATAATAATACTTAATATATATATTATTAAGATAATTAAGTAAAACGATATAATATTGAAATAAATTTTGATTTATTTTATAATTAATATAAGCATGGTTTTATAATAATATGATATTAATTATTATTATATAAATAATTAAATCTATTAGAAATAATATTTATAAGTAAAAAGATATATTAAAATAAATAAATCGGGAAGAATATAAGATTTATTTTTATGATTAATGATTAATAAATGATATTAAATTAATTTAAATTTTCGATTATAACGGTTTTAATTATATATATAACTATTAAAAAAGAAAGTTTATTTAACTTTAAGTTATAATCATTATTAATTAAATAATTATTAAATATATTTAAAATAATGATTAACTATATATTTAAGTTTTTAACTATTAAAATAATGGCTTTATTCATAAATATCTTTTTTACTCTTATTAAAATTTAAATAATATAACCCATAAAGTTATTATTATCTATTACTTTTAATTATTTATTATCATCATTAATAAAAGAATTATAAATAAATAATATAAATAAAAGTAAAAATAATCCCTTCTTATTAAGATTTTAATTAAGAAATTTTACCTAACCTTAATTAAAACTTAACTTTTTATGGGTAATATTAAAAGCCTCGAAATTAATTTTTATAAAATTTATAAGTTTATATTATTATTTAAAATTAATATTTTAGTTTCGAAGATAAATCTTTTATATAAAATTAACTTAATATTAATTTAACCTTATTAAATATATCCTAAAAATAAGCATTATAAAGACTTTAAATGTATCATGAAAGTATAATGGGCGATAATCCTTAAAAAATCATAATTAAAATATATAATATTAATAAAAGAATTAATATTAATAAAGAAATAATTAACGTTATAAAAATTAAGATATTATAAAACTTTTACTTATTTATTAAATGTATTTTAAGTAAATATTTACCTATTTTTTATTTTATAAATACTTAAATAAATAAATAAGTTTCAAAAAGTAATTAATTAATATTAATAAAATAATATTATATAATTTAATTCGAGGAAATGTGATTTACGTAAATAAGTATTCATTCATCAAAAATAATAAAATAAGAATTAATAAAAGGATTAAAGGATTTAAAAGTTCGTCACGATTACTTTATTATGTAAAGTTTAAAATGGTTTTAAATTAATATAAATTATTTCATAATTTAATATTTATTAATTATGTTTAATTTTATTATATATTTCTAATAATGTAATATTAATTAATAATATATATAACTTTCTAATAAAAGATCGAGGTTAATTAAACATTGATATTATATAAATTAATAATAACGTGGGTTAAAAATTAAAGGTATATATTTATTTATATAAAGTTAAAATAAAATTAATTAAACCTTTTTAAATTGTGTCTTAAATTATCTTAAGTTGTAATAAAACGGTAAGTTTATATTAACTATATTTTAAATCTAGATATTAATATAATTAAAAGTAATGTTATTATTTATAAGTATAAATTTTAATCATTATTTAAGTAAAAAGTTAACTTCACTAATTAAACTAAGCTCCACATAATAATCCTATAATAATTTTAAAGGATTTTAATTATTTATTATATAATATAATATGTAATAAATGAAATATACCAAGTATTTAATAATATATATGTGATATTTAAATGTATATATAAATTTATAATATGAAAAATAATAAGAAAAAAAGCGTAAAACATATATATCATCTTAATAATAAATAATATATTAATAATTATATTTTATTATTATATAAATAATATAAGCGATAATATTATTACGCTTATAAACTTCCCTTTTCTAAATATAAACTTTTTATATAATAATAAAATTAAGAAATATGTCATACTAATAATTTTATTTTTATAAAAACCTATACTTCCATTATATTAATTTATTTATAAAAATATTTAATTTAACCTAATATAATAAAAATGTTTATCTTCTTTTTAAAATAATATAAATATTTCTTTATCTTAAGTATATAACCTTAATATTATTAATAATAAAGAATATATAAAGTATAATAAAGAAATGATAAATAATATATTTAAAGGCGAAATTTTTAATACTATTATGGTTTATTAAATAAGAAACTTATTTCTTTACGTTTACTTTATTATAATATAAATTAATAAAAACGTTTTTGTAAACGTAAATTAAGTTATTTAATATAAAATGTTAACTTATATAAAAGATAATATAAAAATATAATTCTATTTATGATATTAGTTAAAGATATTCTCATAAGCGATTTTAAATATAAAATTAAATATAATGATGTTATAATGGTTATTGATGTAATAATAATCATTATATTCAATGTTAAATATAATAATATCATAATGATTATCGATATAATAATCATTATCATAAAGACGTTAAATATAATAATGTTATAATAATTATTAATATAATAATCATCATTATGGAAACATCAAATATAATAATGTCATGGTAATTATCGATGTAATAACTATTATCATAAAAACGTCGAATATAATGATACCATAATGATTATCAATGTAATAACCATTATCATGGAAACGTTAAATATAATAATGCCATAGTAATTATTAATGTAATAATTATTATTATAAAGATGTTAAATATAATGATACCACGGTAATTATTAATATAATAATCATTATTATGAAAATGTTAAATATAATAATGCCATAATAATTATTAATATAATAATTATCATTATAAAAATGTTAAATATGATAATGTCACGGTAATTATTAATGTAATAATTATTATCATGGAGACGTTAAATATAATAATGCCATAATAACTATTAATATAATAATTATTATCATAAAAATATCGAATATAATGATACCATGATAGTTATTAATATAATAACCATCATCATGAAAATATTGAATATAATGATATTATAATGATTATCAATATAATAACCATTATTATAAAGACGTTAAATATAATAATACTATAATAATTATTGATATAATAATTATCATCATGGAAACGTTAAATATAATAATGTTATAATGGTTATTAATATAATAACCATTATCATAAAAACGTCAAATATAATAATGTCATGATAATTATTGATATAATAATTATTATAAAGATTATTAAACCTTTTATACCTATTTCTTTTTATTAATTATTATTAAGTTTTATCTTTTTAAATAAAAGTTCTTAATTTATAAACGTATTTTTAAAGTTAAAATTAATGATTAACTTCTTAATAAATTATGAATATAACCTTTATAAATAATAACCGTTATTATGAAAAAAGTATATTATTTTATATTAAAAGAAAACCATATATTAAAAAATATATAAAAGAATAAGAAAACATTTCTTATACTAATAAATAATGTTTAAGTTATTAATTTAAACTATTAAATTATTTAAGAATAAAACCAATACCCTTAATAAATAAAGGAAAATATTAAAAATAAAATAAGAAAATAATAAATAATTATTATAACCATTATAAATAAAAACCTTAAACTTTAAAAAAAATAATTTTAATTTAATTAAATAAATAAGTTACTTAAACTTCCTATTCCTTTATAACTTATATTTCATCCCTTTAATAATCCTTATTAATTTATACTTATTATTATTCTAAATTTTATTATACGATAAAAAACCGAACATTATCATATTATTTATTTATAATTAATATTAAATAAAAAAACTTTCTATTTTAATTAAGTTCCTAAAATTCTAAATTTTCCTTTCTTCATTTTACTAATTAGCATATATTCTTTATAACCTGGCTTATAATAATATAATTTATTTAAATAAATATTAATTATTTAAGGAAGGCTTATACCTAAAAATAACGTTAATAATAAAGAGGCGATATATTTACGCTTATATTTTTATATATATTTAATAAAATATTAAAATCTAGGAAGAAATAATAAAGGTATTTAAATAATAATAATAATAATATCGAAAATGAGGTATTATCCCAACATGATTAAAAACCATATCAATTTAATAAACGTTAAATATTATACTAATATTTTAATAAATATTATGCATTTAACCAATAAACCAATTTATATTTAAGATTTTACCAAAATTTATAATCATTATTAATTTAAAATTATTTTATAAATTTAACTCCATCGTTCCTATTTAAATTAATAAAAGGTTTAGATAATGATAAAAAAGGTGGAGGATAAGGTTAATTACAACCCTATAAATCCACGCCCTTTTTTTCCTTCTTTTAAACTTAACTTTTCATTAATTCACCTACCTAAATAATCATATTATTTCAACTTTATATAAACGTAGATTAAGAATTAATAAATATCATAATAAAGATATTTTAATAATAATAAAGGGTAAGTATATAAATAAAAGTTTACCTTAAAATTGAAATAAGGTAATTATAAAGATATTACATCTTTTATATTAATTAATCTTTACGAAGATATACATATATATATACCTTTTATATTAAGCATAAATAATTTTATTATATATATTTTTAATAAATTTTAACATATTATGTAATTATTATTTAATATTAAATATATATATATAAATAAACATTATATATTTATATTTTTATATATATATAAATATATATTTATACATTATTAATTGATAATATATTTATATATTATTACTTAAAAATATATTTACATACCACCATTTAGTAATAATATTTCCAACTATTATAATTATATACGTAATTTATTTATATGATTATATAAGTTATGAATTTAATTATAAATAAATTTTATTTTAATATATTTATTACTTTTTCTAATAAAAATATCCCTTTTTATCTTTATTCCATATAATCCTTTTCGAAATTATTTAAATAATATATATATTTATAAAACTTAAGTTATATATTTCTATAATTAATAATTAACTATAATTTAAAATAATTTATTAATAAATCACTTTGTATAATATGAATATGATTAATATTAACTCTATTTAATTAAGATTCTTTAAAATTTATGGAATTAATGTAATAATGGAGCATATGTTAAAGTAAATATTTAAATATATAAATTAAAAAAACTTAATGGATATAAGTTATTACCGTTAATTTATGGAATTTAATAATATATTAAGAATTATAAATTTAAAAGATTTAATATATTAATCATTATATTTTGTTTACTTCTTTAATTTTTATTAAAAGTTTGGGAAACTTGATAAGAAATGGAAAATTAGGTAAGGATTGCTTAATATTAATTATATAAACATTAATATTTTAATTGATTTGACCAATTTTAAAATTTTATATTAATTAAACTTATTATATTTCCATAAAATATTAAGGTAGGTAATGTTTTCGGCTGAATCTTTTATTATAATCTTATTTAAGCCTATTAATTATAAATTAAAGATTAATAAAGAAAGGTTTTTTTATAAGAAATATACCCGGATATGTTTCAGATTCTTACCATTAAAGTTAACATTATAATTTAATATTAAAAATAATCTTAAATATATTAAATATTATAATAACCTACTTTAAAAGAATAAACCCGCTAATTATTAATTATTAAATTTTAAATTAAATGTTAACTTTTATTTTAATTAATAATATATAAAAGATTATTTTATTTATTTTTAGGAACTTAAATTAAATATATTTAACTATGTAAAACCGGTTATAAATATAATTATCGGTAAAGTTCTTATTATTAAAATAATAATAAATTGGAATAAAAAGGCTATAATATTAATTCGCAAAAAAGTTATTTATTTTATATTATTGAAATATAAATTTATTTTGGAAGTTAAGGAAATATAATATAATTATTAATCTAAACCATTAATATATTTCTTTATGATTAATAATAGATATAATAAATATTTTTTATTTATGCCGATATATTTATATAATTTCTAAACTTAATTTAGAAAATTATGGAATCGGAATTTTAAGAATTATAATATACTTTTTTTTAACATTTTACGTAAATTAGTTTATATTTATAAAAAAGGTTTTATATATTAAAATATTTTGGAAAAGAATTTATTTATTATATAAAACTTAACCGAAAAAAGATTTAAAGGAGTAATTTCTAACTTCGGGAAAGTTTATTATAAGTTTTCCGATAATTATTAATATTTTAAACCCATATATATTATCGTCTTTAAAGTTATTTTTAGTTAATATTATATTAATTTTATAAATATATTTTCTTTAATAAAAATGTATTTTTATATTATTAAGTTTTTACCGTTTAAACTAAATATAAAGAATGATAAAAGCCATTATATAAATATTATAAAAAATTTAGATAATTATGTTTAGATATATTCTTTTAAAAAATATAAAATTAAATATCTTCACTTTAAATTATAATAAGATTTTAAAAAGAAATATAACGCTGATAAGGCTTTAAAATATTTAATTTAGGTTAATGTTAAATGTGAATAAAATATTTAAACTTATCCCTTTAAACTATTAAATAATTAAATAATAAAAGTAATAAAATATAAGGTATAAGATAATTAAATATAAGATAATTGGATATAAGGTAATTAAATATGAGATAATTAAATATAAAGGTATAAAATAATGATTAACTCAATTAATTAATAATATTTTAAATGCCTTTTATATATATTCATAATTAACTTTATCATTTAACTTTTTTTTTAAATACCTTTTTTACCTTAAAGATAAATAATTATTATTATAAGTTTTAAATTATGGTTTAAGGAATTTCTTATATAATTAACCGGTATTAACCTTATATACTAATTTTATAAATATAAATTAAATAAATATTAAAGTATTGAATAATATACATATAAAACATTTAATATCTTTAATTATAAAATGTTATTTAAAATAATAGATTTAATTAAAGAATTATATTTAATAAAACTTAAATATATTTTTAATTATATTATCGATATTAATATTTATTAATATTGAGTATACATGTTTAAATATATCCTTTTTTATGATTTTTAAAAGAATTAATACGTTAATATTATTTTAATTAATTTAATTAACATAATTGAATTTAAATATATTTAATTTTATTTTAAAGAAGAATTTATGTTACGATATTATATTCTTTCCGATTTAAAACTAAGTTTAGTATTATCTTTAAAAGATAAATAAAGTAATTTTCGTGATTAAATTTATAAGAAAGATTATTATAAAGTTGAAGAATATTTCTAACCTTTAAATTAAATGGTTTATATTATAAATTAATTAGAAATATTAATAAATCTTTAAGAATTTATAACGAGAAGAGTTAAATAATATAATATATTTAAAAACCTTATAAACGTGGTTATTAATTTAAAATCGGTCCTTAATTTATTAAAAGTTAAGGTATTTAAAGAAGAATTATAATAAATATATTATCCTAATTTCTTAAGATTTTATATACCTTAGTAGAATCGGCCCTTAAATTTATAACTTTTATTTTATCTAATTATATAGATAAGTTGATTGTTTTATTAGGGTTAATTAATTTTATCAAATTAATAAAGACTCTAAAAAATCATTTACATTATATAATAAATCTCCTTTAAAATTACCTTAATCATATTTAATTACTTTATTTAATTTAATGTATTTAACGTAAGGAATAATATTATAATAAGATTCTTTATTTTTAAATCTTTTTATTAAGATAATAAGGTTAATATAAATTATTTTTAATAATTAATTATTAAAATATTTAAACTTATTATATTAAGCTTTATTATTATGAAAGGGTTTACACGCCATTTTTTAATTACCCCTTTTTTAAATATTAAACCTTTTAATTAAATAATATTATTATATATTTATAAATTTAAATTTAATATAAGATAACATTATAAATATTTAATTTAAGGTATTATATTAATAGAAAACTTTTATATTTTTTATTCTTATTAATATTTAAGTAAGCTTCTTATTATTAACCTTATTATTGTTTTTATTGTTATCATAAATAATATCCCCTTTTTTATCGATAATAATGTTAAAAGGTGGTTACCTTTTTATAATAAATCCTTTAAGATATAAAGACATTTAAGAGAGCCGTTAATGATTATATAAGGAAGAAAGATTATTAATAAGTTAAAGCCTTTATTTACAACACTAATGATAATAATAATAATTAAATTAGGAAAGGTTATAAAGAGGTAATAATAAGGTTATAAATAACTTTATTTAAATTAAACATTAATATATAAGAAAAGTATAAAAATCTTTATTAAAATTATATTTTAAATTAAATATTTATATTCTTAAACCATATTTAATTTAATATAAATAAGTATATGGTAACATTATTTAATAATATAATAATTTTATATAAACTTAAATTATTTATTATATATTTACATTAAGTTTAAACTTTTTAATATTATTTAATTAATTTACCATTCTTTTTATGAAATGAGGAAAATGATTAATTATATATTTAAATTATATTAAATCGTTAATCGTGAATATTAAATCTTTTAACCGTTAAGTTAATAATGTTTATATTAATGAAAATAAAGTAAGAATAATATCATTAAAAAACCGTAAAACCTTCTAATTATGTTGGGAGTGTGGTTACACAACCGATTACGTAAGTGTGGCCTGTGCTCCGCACAGCATCATACAAGCTCCCACTTTTATATTTAAATCTTCCTCTCTCTTCCTTACACATAATTAATCAATCATTCACCACATGTTATATAACAACCTAAGCTCTATCGTATTAATAAACCTTGTCCATCCAACAAATTAATAAAACATTTATAAACTTTATATATAAATTATAAAAGAAACTTTATATAATTAATTATTTTATATAATAAAGGTAAAATATATAATATTTAAGTTATTTTTAAACCTTTGAAACATGATTATAAATAACATTTTAAAGTTTATATTAATTATATTTTTATTACCTTTTATATTTATGTTACTTTTATTTATTTTATTACTTATATTTATTTCGCTATTTTTATTATTATTAAAAGATATAACCAAATTTTAAGAATTTTTCTTATTATCCAAAATAAAAGGATGTAAAAGTAATATATTCTTTATTTACTTAACCTTATAAATAATACCTAAATAATTAAAGTATCGAGGATATTTAAATAAACTATTTTATTATTCTTTACTTACTTCATTATTACTATTATTATTATTTTTAAATATTAAGTTGGAAATTTTTTTTAATATTCTATACCTTTTTAAATATTTTACTTATAATTTAAGTTTATTATTTAATCCTTTAATAAAATAATTAATAATTAAGGGTTATAATTTTATTAAATAATCTATTTAAAATTTAAATTTATTATTATCCAAATCCTTAATAAAATAATTAATAATTAAAAAGAATTATTAGTTTATAAATTTAATATATAATTTATACTTATTATTTAACTTTTTATTAAAATTATTAGAAATTAAACCGGAATATTTCTTTAATATCTTTATTTATGATTAAGATTAACGATAATTATGATTTACGTTATCATTATTATCTTAATTATCATTTAATTATAACTATTTAATATTTATCGAGGGTTTTAATATCCTAAATTTATTAATATATTTAATTTATGGTTAAGGAAAATTAAAACTCTTTATATATTTTCTTTCTTTAATTATATTATCATTAATAATAAAGGATAAATAAAAATCCCGATAACTATTCTTCTTTAATCGAAAATCTTAAAAAAGTAATATATATATAATGTAAAAAATAATCTAAACGAAACGAATAAATAAATATTCGTAATAAATTTAATAAATTAAGTAGAAGCGATAATTATAAAACTTATATATTAATTCTTATATATCTTAAATTATATTATTTATTAATTAAAATGCCATATATATAAATAAATATATATTAAAATTACCATAAATAGGTTTCGGCATTAGAATAAATATGGAAATATTAATTAAAATATAAATATCTTTATGTAATAGGAATATATTACTCAAAGAATTTAAAAACTTATCTATTAATATTATTATTTATATGATTATATTATATTAATTAAACCATTTATTATATACCGTTAAAATTATATAAGTAAATTCTAAACTATTTAAATAATTAATAAACTTATAAATATTCATATTATTTACGTTAAATAAATTATAATTAAATATAAGAAAATCTTATTATAGCTTTGATATTCTTTTAATTATTAATAGGAAAACTTAATATTTGAAATATAAAATAATGGGATATTTAAGTTTAAGATTATTTATTAATGTTAATATTATTAAGAAAATAATAAAATAATAAAATAAGGTAATTTATAAATTTAAGGCTTATTAAAAACGTTTTTTAGTATATAAAAATATAATTTAAATATTATATTAACGTTAATAATATCGTTTATAAGTTGAAAAAGGTAATGATTAATATGATTAATAGGTTTACGGTTTATAAATAAATGTATATATTTAAATAAATTACCATTAAATAATATATTTTTATAATTTTCTTAATAATTCCTAGTAATGATATAATAAGAATAATAAATTATAGGATATAAAATATTCCCATTATTTATAATAAAAAAGGTTAATAAAATATTAATATATCTTTTAAGGATATTTAAATAAAAAATATTAAATTTATTAGGATAATATGTTAAAAAAAGGCTGATAAAAAATATAACGTTTTTATTTTTTAAGAAGTTATTTGAAATTAATGTTATCATAATATATTAAAATATTATGCACGTTAGATTAATAATGATTAAAATTAAAATTATTAATAAAAAGGGGAGAAAAAAGTAATATTTAAGAAAAAAGGAAATAGAAAAAAGGATAAAATAAATAATATTATAAAGAATAATAAAAGTTAAGAAAGATAAAATAAAAAGCTTATAAAGAAAGATAATTATTTATATAATTATATGAATAATTTATCTTATATATAATTAACCTAAAGTATTTATTAATATATATATTTTATATATAAAATATATATAATTCTTTTATAAATATAACTTTAATAAATATATAT